>JARHVA010001981.1:245000-365000 GCA_037957365.1 Torreya grandis | reverse complement strand
ATATATGGGTACTAGCTTGTCTCTCTGGATTCCTGTATCGTCACTATCTACTCATTTATAAAGGAAGGGCATTTCCTTGATGTGAAATTATGTGGGGGATCGATGGTTTGTGGTTGGTGTAGAAAAGTGCTCAGATAATGCTCTCCCTCCTCATAATAGTACTTCTTGGAGACGACACTTGAGATTGCCATATATACTAGATTTTGGAGAACTTATGCTCTATGGAGCTATGCATCTTGTATCTTGTACAATGTATTGTATTTATTATTATTGAAACATAATCCCTAATGAGATGTAAATATTTACTTATTGTACATTGATAACAATGGTTGTATGGTTGTACCAATCATGGTTGGATTTCAATATTTACTTTTTATATTGAGTTATGATGTGTTTCACATGATGATAGTGACCAATGATAGATATACATCACATGCTTATTTTATAGTTATCATACTTAGAGTATTTTACATGGATCACTAATTAAAATCTCATGGTGTAATCTAATGAAAGAATATGTAGTTTAAATTTAAAAAAAATTATGTATTTCTAAGTAGCTTCTAATGGAGATGTTACATGTGGTATCAGAGCTACGAATTGAACTCTAGGACCTAATGAGTTCACTAACATTTTCATATACATCTATTAACAAAAAGGAGGATGGTGGAAGCTAGAGTATTTAGAGAGGGTCTGTCAAATGCCAATGACAATAACCCTCTATTTGATCCTAATCGATTTATCATTGAGCAAAATACAAAGTTAGATCAAATCCTTACAACCATAAATAAGACTAGGGATCAGATCATAGCCCTAGAGTAGGGAGTTCATGGCCATGAAGAGGAAGAACATTATGAAGAACCTAAAGAGTATCCCACTGAGTAGAGAAATATTCAAGATGTGAGAGCATGGGTGGTTGTAGAGTTGGCTAGAGATATGAAAAAAGTGAATCCACCTAAGTTCGATGGAACTATTTTGGGTGATGGAACTGAAGCATGGTTGACTAATATGGAGAAGTATTTTGAGATTCAAAACTATTTTGAGGTCACTAAAGTAGTTTGGGGAGCTTACTAGTTGGCTGGTGAGGTAGCTACGTGGCGGGCTAATAGAAGTTGAAAATGAATCTTAACTCAACCACCACTACATGGGATTAGTTTGTGGTTTTGTTCAGATCATGGTGGCTTCTATAGATTTATTTTGATCAAAAGCTCACATATTTCCAAAATCTAAAGCAGGGAGACTTATAGTAATGAGTATTAGGAGTAGTTCACCAAACTTCTGAAGTATGTACCTCAGTACTAAGAAAATGAGAGGTTTAGAATTGGGAAGTTCATAAAAGGATTGAAACCCCATATTGGTGGAGAGGTGGATGTTCATGGACCTTTTACCATGGATCAAGTTTTTGAGAAGGTAGTCAAATAGAATCAGAAGTTGAAATATCTTACACAAGCTAGGGATAAGTTCAAGAAAAAGTTTGGAAGCTCTAAACAAACTTTTAAAAAGAATAACTAGAAGTATAGAAGTGGAGACTCTAAGAAGCAGTTCAAAAGTCAGAATGCCAAATTCAATAATGGTTTAGGCAACAAGAAACTAGGTAATGCTTTCAAAATTAGTTTCATGGGAAATTAATAGGTTGATAAGAAAGGACCACTTAGAGGCTGTTTAATTTGAGGATATGATCATTATGCCATGGGTGTACTCAAAATAAGCCAAAGAATAAAGGTCCTACTCCTCAATAGAAAACTTTTCAGCAATGCATTCATGTGGTAGTTGATAATTAGCAAGCCAAATTTCAAGCTTTACCCATAGAGTTGTCAGGTATTTTGTTTGAATATTCAATTTCTATTTTGATAGATACAAGGACTACAAATTTTTTTATAGCTCCTAGAATGCTTAGTAATCTATCTAGAAGAGTTAGAGTAATGGCAAATGCATGGTTGGTACAATATGGGAATGATTTAAAAGTCATGGTTGACAAGTGTTTAGTTGAAGTAGAGATTAGGTTACTTGGATTCACAAGAGTAGTGGATATGTATGTAACACCACTAGGGTCATATATGTGATCTTAGGAGTCAACTGGCTTGTGAAACACAAGGCCAAAATTGAGTGCTAACTGAAGAAGGTTGAGTGTCTGGATGATTTTGGAAATTAGACATAAATTCGAGATAATAAAAAAGAGTTGAGGCTTATGCAAATTTCTATAATGCAACTCAAGAGGGCCCAAGAAAAAGGGTGCCAAACATTTATCATCAAGATAAATGAAATGGAGGAATCTATGGAATCATCTCTTAAAGATTATCCATTCTTTAAGAATTTGCATGACGTGTTTTCAAAGGAATTACCAGGATTAACCATTAAACATGAATTTGATTTCTCTACTGATATCATACTTGGATCAAAATAACAATCTAAGGCATCATACAAGATGATAACCATCGAGTTAGTTGAATTGAAGGTTCAACTCTAGGAATTATTGTCAAAAGGGTTGATCAGACCAAGTGTGTTACCATGGGGTGCACTAATTGTCTTTATCAAGAAGAAGGATGACACTCTTCAACTTTACATTGATTATAGAATGTTGAACAAGGCAACTATCAAAATAGGTATCTGATACCTCATATAGATAATCTTTTCGATCAATTGTAGGGATCAATAGTATTTTCTAAGATTGATCTTAGATTAGGATATCATCAGTTGAGGATAAGGGATGAGGATATTCCAAAGACAAAATTTAGAACTCATTATAGGCATTTTGAATTCACAGTGCTACCATTTAGGTTGACAAATACATCAGTAACATTCATGAATCTCATGAATAGCGTGTTTAGAGATTATCTAGATCATTTTGTTTTGGTCTTTCTTAATGACATTCTTATATACTCTAAGAATAAAAAGGAACATATTCAATATTTAGAATTGGTTCTTCAATGGTTGTAGAAGCATAAGTTATATGGAAAATTGTTGAAGTATGCATTTTTCCACGAGATAGTGTAATATCTTAGACACATTATTTCTATAGATGGTATTTTTGTAGATTTGACAAAGATAAGAGCCATTATGGAATGGCCAACACTAAATAATGTGCATGATATAAGAATATTCATGGGATTATAAGGTTATTACAAAAAGTTCATTCTAAATTTTTCTAATATAGCTAATTCAATTACCTCTTTGCAATGTAAAAACCAAAGTTTTGTCTAGTCATATAAATATGAATTAGCTTTTTAGGAATTGAAAATAAGACTTACTTCATCACCAGTGTTAAGAGTTCTTAACCCCAATGGTCAATTTTTAGTGATCACAGATGCATCTAAGGATGGACTAGGAGGAGTCCTTATGTAGGATGGTGTAGTATTAGCTTATGAATCAAGGAATCTAAAGCTTTATGAGGTGAACTATGACCCTCATGACCTATAATTTAAAACAATTGAGCATGATTTACAAGTTTGATGACATTACTTGTTGGGAAAACCATTTGAGCTCAAGATGGATAATTTGGGACTCAAACACATCTTTGCCCAATCGAATCTAAATTCTCATTAAAGATGATGGCTAGAGTTCTTTTCTGACTATAAATTTGATACCAACTATATCAAAGACAAGAAAAATAGAGTAGTTGATGCCTTAAATTGTAGAAGGTACATATTAGTTGTGGCTATAATCAGAAGTACTTTCAAAGATTGAGTGATCAAATTATCACCAGGAGATAAATTCTATGATTGGTTAAAGAAGGCATTGTCTGAAAATGCACATAATCCTCAATATAAAGGACTTAGATTAGAAAGTGATGGTCTTTTACATTATAATAGAAGGATGTGTGTGCTAGATCGAGAGAATTTGTAGAGTACAATGCTAAAAGAACTACATAATGCCCCATATTCAGGACATCTAGGAGTAACCAAACTCATGGAAAAACTTAGACCACTATATTTCTAGAAAGAAATCAAGAAGGATGTAATGGATTTTGTGTCACATTGCCTGGAATGTCAGTGAGTGAAAGTTTAACATGTGTATCCAACTAGTTTGTTAAATCCGCATGATATACTAGAATGGAAGTAGCAGGTGATCAATATAGAATTTATCCAAGGTTTACATATGTCATGAAATAAACATGATATGATCTTGGTCGTAGTTGATAAACTAACTAAGGTGGCTCATTTTATACTAGACAGTTTGCTAGATGATGCACCTACTCTTGCAAAGAGGTTTGTAAAATAAGTATATAGGTTACATGAATTTCTAGAGAAGATCATTTTTTATCATGATCCAAAGATGACTTTTAGATTTTTTTATATATTTTATCATTGCATACCATCTATAAATTGATGGTCAGATTGAGTGAGTTAATCAAGTGTTAGAGGATATTCTTCATATGAATTGCATGGATAATCAATACAAGTGGGAATATTATTTTTCATTGGTTGAGTTTGCTCAAATAAATCATGTCAATCAGCTTTGAAGATGGCACTATTTGAAACATTATACAGAACAAGGTGCAAGACATCAATCAATTGGGATAGGTTGGATGATAGGGTTGTCTTTGGACCTGATATGCTTTCAAAAATGGAAGAACAAGTTAGATTAATCAAGTAGAGATTGGCCAAGGCCAATGATAGATAGAAGAGTTATGTTGATCTGAAAAAGACAAATAGGTAGTTTACAATAGGTGATTAAGTGTTCTTGCAGGTTAAGCCACAAAAGAGCTCAATTAAATTCATGAAGTCAATAAAACTTTCATTGAGATATGTGGGACCCTTTGAGGTGTTATAAGTGGTCAATCCTGTAGTGTATAGGCTTGCATTGCCACTAGCCATATCTCTATTACATAATGTCTTCTATGTTTCTTATCTTAAAAAGTATGTAGTTGATCCTAAGCATATGTTGGATTGAAATGCTTTGTAAGTTCTAGATCCTAGGGAGGTCATAGTAAAACCAATTAGAGTATTTGATACTTGTAAATTTCATTTATGTAATAAATAAATGTCATAGTCTTATGGGACCAATATTCTGAAGATAGTGCTACTTAGGAGGATTATGATCAGTTCTACAAGCAATTTCCATATTTATTTGCTTGATTTGATACTTTGTACTATGTTAATTTTTTGTTGAACAATATTTTTAATTCATAACTTATGTTTGAATAAGTGTCATTTGGAATGATGGCTAGCTTTAGAGGGGACGGATGTTACATCTTGATTTCCTCACTAAGCAAACTTGATTATCTGTAGATATTTATAGTTGACAATTTGATTTGTTTATTATTTGTCTAATCTATGAGTTATATGCTATTATGAGATAATTGAATATTGTTTATATTACATGATTTCATTGTTATGAGTTAGTTGTAGTATATATTTTTATGTTATGATCATGTTGACTTATTATTTAGTAGTATTTTATGATGTATATATATCATAATGTTATGCACTAACTACCTGCTTGTTGTGAGTTTGATGCAGGAGAGACTCATACCCTAGAGATGATGGAAGGAGAGCATCATCAAACTGGGTGACATAGATGGATTTGCTGGGAGATGACAGAGAAATAAATATAACCCTGCACACATCCCGTTGAATAACACTTGTTATATACATTGATTGAATTATTAACATTAGTATGTTTTTTATGCTATCTGCATTTACAAAATTGCATTGTGTGTTAGTTTAATTCAAATTTATGTTTATGCGGAACTAACCTTGTAATATTTATGTTGTGGTTGCTATAAGTTTTGGATTAGAATAATAGTGAATGTAATACCATTTTTAATTAAAAAAATATTAATGACTTGTTGGTATTAAGTCATTATAATTAGTTATATGTACTAAAATAACTATATATTATTAAGTCATATTATTATTAATTAGTAAATATATTATAATAAATGTATAAATAGGGAAAAGCATAAAAAAGGGAATAAAATAGACAAAATAATTATATTGATTTTTATAATTGGAAATAAATCTTCATAAGAGAATCAAAACATGTAAAACAATTTGACTATAATTAAAATAAGCAATTGTATTTTAATACACCAAAAAGTGAATTATAAATAATAAAAATAAAGAAAAACAAAAAGGAAGGAAAAAATATTAAAAGGAGAAAAAATGCCATGCTCTAAAAAGGAGGAGAGAATGGAGAGAGAGGTGCAATACAAAAGAGAAGAGAGATTAGAGAAGAATGAAAGAAGACAAGGAAGTGAAAAGGAACAACTAAGCATATTGCTAGGTAGGCAATGCAATTGATTTTTATGTATTTCATATTTTGTGAATGTCTTGTTACAAAGAATGACAAATGGTTATGAATAATTTGTAGTTTAAAAAAATAGTGATATGTCTGTTATAGATGCATATATACAGTAAACTATTATTTTCCAATACAGTGAATTGAATCAAATATTTATACAACAAACAAGAGGTTTGTCTTATATAACAATCTATTATGTATATACAACAACTTAGCTCTCTATAATGACTTATATGTCAGTATATAAACATATTAAATTGTTTATATATTATTTCTTGCACTATATAGTATTATAATTACATACTAAATAAGGCATTTATGAGTTGGTAGGCAACATCTGATTTTTCTATTCAATAACAACTTGCATATATAAAGAAAACTATATATCAATTACACATACACACACACCAGACTATTTATGGCTAAGAGCGGGGTGATCTGTAAAGAGTCGAACCTCTTACCAAAAAATATACAGTGATTTCAATATGAGTTACAACTTACATATGCCATGTTAAAAAATAATTAAATTAGGGATAAAAAATAAATATACAAATCTGTATTACTAAGTATATTCGGCTTATATTTACAAATGTAAATTAAATCATTCATTTTATCCTTATATATATATAGTCAACTTATCTATAAAGATTACATACAATGACTTAAGTGACATACGAGGTGACTTATGTTCAAACTGTGTATGATAGTAGAATGAATTATGCTCATGAGTAAAGTGACATGAGTATATTCATACAATGAATTTTATAGACAATTCTATATATGTACAATTACTCAACAATCAAACCATTAAAATATAAATATAGTGTTAGGTATAATGAACTTAAAAGAAAACAATGAAATATATAACACATATACAACCATCTGAAATATAATTTATAGTATATATAGTGACCTAGGATTTATAATAAAATAAAGAAATCTGATTTCATAAGAACGGTGAATTATGTTAATGAGTGGTGTAGTTGGAATTGCGCAATTGGTAGTTAAACCATGTACTATGTAACTTATTTATATATTGGTATAAGGCCTCATACATGTGGTATATTAAAAAAATAGATAACTGTCCATGTATATAGTACATGAGTAAGTTAATTGTATAGTCTAACAATGATATATATATATATATATATATATATATATATATATATATATATATATATATATATATATATATATATATATATAAAAACATACAATAACCATATGGGATCGATTTAGGAACCATATTATAAACACACTATATTTATATGCTCTAATCGCTGCTATGTACATAATACATAACTCTATGACCCTGTATAAGTAAACTATACATGATGGGTTGTAATATATGAGTGTTTCAACACACACACACACACACACACACACACACACACACACACACACACACACACACACACACATTTATCTTTTATAATGGTGGATTAAATCCTCATGTAGGATAAAGTAAGTCAAAACATATAAATACCATATACAAATACACTGTATATGATAAATTGGAGGGTGGATCGACTTAGGAAGAGTAGAATATGACAATATATTCTAAGAATATTAGTTAACAAAATATTCTGTGTCTAGGAAAAATAACTGGTTGAAGTCTTGATTAAATTATAATGTTGATTGTTATTACATACAATATTTATACATTTGGAGGAGTTACGTACAATATATATTTGAGAATATTAATATATACAAGTGTATATACATATAGATAACATGTGTTAGTGTATTGTGGTGTGTTCCTATAGTTCCATTGATTGATATAAACTAATTTAAATCACTTAGATGTTCACACAAAATGATTATATATCACACATAATAAGCAAATATGAGAGATCACATAACAATAATTGACAACAAAGCAAAATACTGGATAATATAACAAAGTCACTTTAAGGGGGTAACCTCCACAATAATGCATTAAGATCAAAATACTTAATATAATGATCAAAGACTAACCACTACCTCCTATATATAGTCTACTTAGCCATGGTTATTCCATAGGCCGACCTAACTAAGAACATTGAAAAATGTAACAAGAATATAAAAGAGGTATGTAAGCTTTAAGTTGGCCACACATATCCATAAAAACACCAAAGGTTAAGGGCATACCATGCCCCTCCCCTTTAAAACAATGTTGTCCTAAATGTTGAGTCAACTTTGGATGTTGTTGCATAAAATATTCATCCTCCCAAATGACATTTTCACAAGGTAGATTCTTCCATTTGATTAGGTACTCCTTAATCATTCTAGACTGCAACTGCTTAGTGCGCATTTGAAGGATCATCTCAAGATCAAGAATAACTCTTCCTTCCTCATCTAATTCTAGAAATTTAGTTTGAGTAACAACTCTATGTCCAATGACTTTCTTCAGGCATGATACATGAAATAATAAATTTATGTGAGTGGAGGAAGGAAACTCTAACTTGTAGGCCACATTACCAATTTTTTGCAAGATCTGATAAGGCCCATAATATTTAGGGGATAAATTGTTATCCTTTTTCTATTATTTCAAAGACATCTGTTTGTATGGTTGTAAGAAAATAAAAACCCAATCACTAATGTCAAAATACCTCTCACTCCTATGTTGATCTGCCTGCTGCTTCATGCAATTCTAGGCCATGGCTAAAATTTCATGCAAACTTACAAGGACCTCCTATTGATGGTGAATATGTTTTTCAACTGCATGAACCTTAGGATGGACCTTTAAGGTTAAAGTGATGGATGGAGGGTGGTATCCATATAGTATCAAAAAATGAGACATTTTGGAAGAGCTATGAATAAAAGTATTATACCACCATTCAACAAGTGGCAACCAATGAACCCATTTATCCTATTTATCAGAAATAAAACAATAGAGATATCCTTACAAACATTTGTTGAATACATTGATTTATCCATTTGTATGAGCCAACTGGGGGACCAAACATGCAAATAACCTAGTCTAAAAATTACTAGTGAAAATGGAATCTCTATCACTGATAATGATCTTAGGGCTATCATGTAATTTTTGAATTATATTGAGAAAAGCAAAAGCTTCTATACTAGCAACAAATGGCTATGAGAAAGAACAAAATGAGCATACTTACTGAGACGATCCACCACAACCATGATAAAATTTTGACCATCAGATCTTGGTAACCCTGTAATGAAATCTATAGACACTTCTTCCCAATGTTGGCTAGAGATGGATAAAGGCTGCAAAAGACCTAGAGTTTTGATAGTTTCTCCTTTATTTTGTTGACAGATCATACATTCAGCCACATATTTTTGGATATACCCCTTGAGTCCTTCCCACAAAAAATCCTACTTGATTCTATGATAGGTTTTCAAAAATCCTAAATGATCCCCAATTGAAGTTGCATGAAGTTCCTTAAAGATTTCTTGTTTAAGAAGAGAATTATTACATAGGTATAATCTATCTTTATACCATAAAGCATCACCCTTCCATGTGAATTTTTCAAATCCACCCAAACCTTGCTAAAGATTCTGAATCAAATCATGGGTAGCACTATCATTTTCTCATTTTAATCGTGCTTCCTCTAACCAATCTTCCTGCAGAATAGTTATAACACATAGCAATGCCATAACTGATTCATCCTTCCTAAATAGTGCATCTGCCACTACATTGTCCTTGTCTTTATTGTAAACTATTTCAAAATCATAACCTAACATCTTAGTTACCCATTTCTATTATTCTTCAGATGACAAATGTTGTTTCAAAAAATATTTGAGACTATCATGATCAGTCTTTACCTGAAAGTGATGACCCGTCAAATAAGGTCTCTTTTGTTTGAATGCATGCAAAATGGCCATCATTTTATTCTCATAGATGGGCTTGTGCTGATTTTTACCCTTCAATTGATAAATTTCAAATGTAATTGGTTTGCCTTCTTGCATGAGTACAACACCCATACCATACCCAGATGCATCACATTTAACCATAAAAGTCTTATAAAAATCAGGAGTGGTCAACATTGGAGTGGTGCACATAGCCAATTCCAATTGTTCAAATGCCATGGTAGATGTATCAGTCCACTGAAAGGAGTCTTTATTCAATAAAGAGGTGAGTAGAACTGTAATGCTACCATAATTTTAGACAAACCTATGATAGTAACCAATTAACCCCAAAAATCTCTTTAGTTGTTTGAGTATCTTAATAATTGGCTAGTTTACCATTGCTTAGATTTTTTTAGGATCCACTTTCACTCCATGTGAAACCAGATGACCCAAATACTCAACCTCATAATCTCCAAACGTACATTTGGAAGGTTTGGCATACAATTGATGCTATTCCAAAATTGAGAGTACCTATTTCACATGGTGAAAATGGTCTTCCCAATTTTTACCATAAATGAGGATATCATCAAAAAATACCAAAACAAATTTCTTCAAAAATATCCTAAAAATAGTATTCAACAAAATTTGAAAGGTGGATGGTGTATTTTTTAGACCAAAAGGTATAACCAGAAACTCATAATGGCCCTCATGAGTCTTGAAAGATGTTTTGGGTATGTCTTTATCATAGAACCAGATTTGATGATACTTAAAACATAGATCTAACTTGGTAAAATAAAGAGAACTATTTAATTCATCCAGAAAATCATCAATGATAAGAATAGGAAACTTATCTTTGATAGTGTACTTGTTGAGGTCTCTGTAGTCAGGGCACATCCTTCAAGTGTCATCTTTCTTTCTTACCATGACAACTAGTGAAGAATATTCACTTTGGCTGTGGTGAATGATTCTTGCATCCAACATCTCCTGTACCATATTTTTAATTTCACTTTTTTGGGCATAGGGATACTTGTGTGGCTTGATGTTAGGTAGTGTACTACCAAGAATAAGTTTGATAGCATGATCATGCATACAACTAGGTGGAAGTCCTTTCGACATGTCACCAAAAATAACTGAATGGGCATCAATCACTTGTTGTAGATCAGGAGGTGTAGATGGCTAAGTTGGTTATAGAAAATAAGCGAGCTAAAAGTTCTTCAGAACCCTTGCAGAGAATCTTTGTCATTTGATGGGAGTTAACAAGTTATGGAGATTTATCCCTTAATCCCCTTAGCTCAAATGTCTTTCCCTCATAATGAAATCACATGAATAATTCTTAGAAATTAATTTCAATAATGCTCAAAGTGGTGAACCACTGTACTCCTAGAATAATGTTAGCTCCTCCCATAAGAATAAAAAACATAGGAGAATCCAACAAGTAGTCTCCCATGGCCAACTTGATACTATGGCATTTTTTTGAGCAATTGACAGTACCACTATCTGCAATCATGACCTAGAATTCTAGAGTGGGATAAATGAAATAATTCAAATGAACAACTAAATTACTATTAATGAAGTTGTGTGTACTCCCAAAATAAATCAATACAGTGACCTTCTGTTTCTTTAGAAAACCCACCACCTTAAAATTTTGGGGAGTACTTATACCTAAAAGGGCATGATAGGAAATAGTAGGCTAAGAGTTTTTGGATTCCTCCTCAAGACCATCTTCATCTTTGCCAATTATCTCCTCATCATCATCATCCTCATTGTCACCTTCGATGTAAAATAACTTCTTTTCAATGCAATGATGGTCTTTAATCCATTTGTTGTCACAACCATAACACAACCCTGTGGCTTGCTTCTCCTCAATTTGTCAAGGTGTCAATCTGGTGGGTTGAGGAAATGATGGTGCTGGAAAGGTATGATCATAACTAGTAGTGAAAGTTTTTTATTTGACCATTGACAGGATTGACATCTTTATAATTATCATTGACATGATTGACATCTTTTGATACTGAGATGAATCTAAAGTTTGTTTCCTTCGATAGAAATGCCTCTAGCATAACTAACTTTGATTAAATGTTGATTTAACGTTTAACGTTTATATTACTCATTTCTCATCTTCACACCTATCAAAGTCTTATGCCATAAAATTACTTATTCACACTTGATGTGCTTCCATTGCCCAAATGACCAACCCGATGCATTAGGTGTAATAGATGCGAGATCATCCCAAAACCATCATATTATATTTAAAATATGATTTTAGTTATGCTTCGAGGGACATCTATATGTTATTACTTTGGCATGCTTCAAAGGTCGTGACATCATATTTAGAACTCATAATTGCATTTTCTATAAAAACCTCAAGTCCTTTTCAACAAGTCCTTTGCATATTTAGAAATCAAATGGTGGTGTTGTTGACCAATTTTGCCCATAGGCAAAATCTCGATCAACTTCTCCCCTGCTGTCTTAATGCCAGTCATTTTTGGGTTCAACAAGTTCAATATGTTTGGTTCATGCCCTGGTTCAAGTGTTTCAACAGCTTCTTGTTCAAAGGGTTCAATGTACTTGGTTCAAGACATAAGTTTAACCGAATGGTTCAATGGAGAAGTTCAACGGCTTGGTTCAAGGAGGCCGCACTTCAAAGGAAAAGTGCTTGACTAGGCGCTAAAGTGCAGCAACCATAGAAAAGCCAGCAGTCCCGATGACGTCCTTGAGGACGTCAAGTTTGACCAAAGGAAATAACCATTTGTGTTCAAAACAAAAAAAGCGCTAGCCAAGAAGAAGCCAAAATGCAGCGATTCGCTAAGTATTCGCCCCTGGGGGCTGATAAGCCAAAAAAGACAAGGATGCAGAAGAAGATAAAACAAAGTGACAGACAAGGAGAATGACATGGTGCAGAAGTGACAAGGCAACCCAAGTGGCAAAGTGCAGGTGATTTATTGCCTGATAGTCCCCAAATGGTACAAACAACAAGCAACATGACCCGTGCTTTGAAAAGGGACAAATTTTAGTTTTTTGGCAGAAAAGAGGCACGATCAATGCTTCCACATTAAAGCTCGAATGCCAAAGTCAAATTTGGTGATTATGCAACATGGTTCCAATAGGCTTCTTCTAGGATGATGACAACACAACAGTGTTTCCTCTTTCAAATGGGATGCGACAGGCCAACTTGTCAAAAAAAAACTGCCAAGTTTCTTTCTCTTTTCTTCTATATATTGTAACTTCTCATTTTTGAGAAGAATCAGATCTTCCAAATTTTGTAAAGGGCGCAGCTCTACAAAAATTTCACTTGGATCAATACAAATGCGGTTTTTTACCTCCATTTTGGATAGACATTTCTGTGTATGCGTTGAATGTTTGCTTGTGTCCAGTCATTGTCTTTTGATGCTCTCACAGGTTTAACACCAGCAAACCTGCTGTCTACAAGGTGCCATTATTGCAGCTGATAGGAGAAGAGCAATATTTGGGAGTGAAGGAGCAGAAGAAATTACTTCATAAGTGTGTGTTTCACAGCACCTTGGGTGATCTCTATTTTGGATTTTCCATTGAAGCCTCCCTGCTAGTTTCTTGCAACTTGGTCCTTCTGCCAATTGCATAGTGTATGTATGCATTTGTCTGATTCTGAGAGTGGATGTGTGAAGGTCAACCTTTATTTTGGTACATCGCCTCTTTTAGAGTAGGTAGTTTGTTTTCTATGCATTTCTTCTCCCTTTTCATTCCCCCCTATATTATATATATACCTGTTAACTTTTGCTGGAAACAACACGATGCATCAAAGGGAGCTAGACCTTATCTAGAGACTCTCTCCTCCAGCTTCGCCGGTCCCACAGGTGAGAGGAGAGTTTCCATGTTGCGAGGAGAAGGCAAAAACTTGTCTTCCTACCACTGGGTGCACTTTCCAATGCCAATAGTTTTGGCACGCTCGGTGGGATCAATTGGGATAGGTTTTGTCTAAAGAGTTGAAGAATTTTTGGTGTGTTCTTCAACCGACCCACCTTTGGAGGCTTTGCATCAAACACCAATGGCAATTCTGAGTTGAATCTGCTGGTTAAGCAGCCTGGTGCCATCAAAAATCTACTTTCTTTATGTATAATCCCTTTGCACGAAATCATGGGCCTTATATTCCTTCATATTACCATGATCAGACTCAGCCTCTTTATGGTGTCCCCTCAAGCAGCTCTCTTAGTTGCCCTGCAACGATAAGGGAAATGAGGCTGGAGTTTGAGAGGCAGATAATGGAGATCAACAGAGAGGATGAGTAGTACAGATATCAGCAGGAGCTGATGTATAAAGAGGAGTGTTTGTTTAGGCAAGCACAGGTTTCGCAATCCATGGAGGAGGAAACAAAATGGAGAAATCCATTTGTCCAAGGCAGTCAACTTTGTGCGCCCCCTCATATTCTAAAAAAAGCCCCCTCTTTTGCACCAAATCCTTTCTATCACATAGTGCTTGCTCACTCCAGCTCACCAAATGCATATGCTCCCAATCCCATGTGCCTGGCTTTCCAATACCAGAGGGCATCAGAGCAACCCCCCATGGAGATCAATCTTCCCAATTCTTTATATTGTGCATCTTCCATTGGGGGGAGTACCACCAACCAACATGTCCCTCTTCTCGAGACTCTTCCAGTGCATCAACAGTCTCTTCCTTGCATTCCTCAACCTCCAAAAAACTTTCAGCATGATGTGCAGATTCCAAGTTGGAGGAAGGAATGCCAGGAACCAACTCAAAGCTTTGAAGAGGATAATGTTGGTGATCTCCAAGAAAGGCTCTTCCAAGAGGATATAGCCAGGAGAATTGTAGAGTTGGAATCCAAAGAAAGATTCCTCAGCCAATGTGTGGTGGACCTACTGAACCTAGCCCGTCCACACACCTCCAAGAGACGTATCAGGCCACACCTGATATTTATGAAGTGCTGAACATGTGGAAGGAGGAGAATCATTCAATTCTAGCTCAAAGACTGCCTCCTCTTCCACATGTTTTCTCCACTTCACCTCTTCTCAAGGAAGAACCTATTCTGTAGGAGGCGAGTGAGGAGCAGAAGATCTAATCTATAAGTCTTCAAGAGGCTGTTACGAGCGATGACAAAGAAGAAATCATCATTGATGCTCCTTGTGAAGCCACCATCAGCAACGGAGAAGATGTAAGTCTTGCACATATGCAGATGTTCCAGCAATACGAGGAGGAAAAAATGCATGGTGAGCTCTCTTCCCTTCTGTTTGATGAACTTCCTCATTGTTTTGATGATGAGGACGACTACACTGAGGAGCCTAAGTTGGAGGAGGATCAGGGGAATATCTTTGAACATCTAGAGATCTTGATCTTTGAGGAGGAAAAGGAGAGGTCTGTCTTCCTTGAGGAAGGCCTTGAAAGAGCAGAGGATGAGTCTGACAGAGCCTGCAATGAAGCAGAAGGAAATGGGTCAGACCATGACACATTGCAGGGGAGCAATACATGTCAAAGGGCTAACGGTGATAAGACAGCAGCCACAAATTTCTTGGTGAAGAGCACCAATTTGAAGCTCCAACATTCAACAGGCCTCCAGCATTCAACAGGCCTCCAAGGAAAAGCAGAATACATATAGATTGGAGGCATGTTTGAATCTGATCCATTCGGATTCCAGCCAATGTAGGTGACAGGCAAGAGGAGCAAGTCACCAAATCTCATTTTCCTTCAGCTACTTGCCTACTGCCATAAGTCTTCTTTCCAGGAAGGAGACTTAAGAAATTTTCCTTTCGATCCAGGAGGGAGGCGAGCTTTCCTGGTTAGCTGTATATAGTAGTTTGTTTTCAATTGTTTTTTTCTATTTTCCCTAAGTGCAGTTTGCACAGGTAGCATTTTTAGCCTTGCGTGTTTCCCTTTGCTTGGGGGTAAAAGCTTCATGTTTGATTCTCGAATCTTTCAGGCTGTTGTTAATTCTTTCATAGCTGCATCTAACTCCATGCCCAATGGATTTTAAGGCAACTGGTTCTAAGCATAGTAGGCATGCTTCCCCTGTGAGTCGCCAATCTGTTGACCAATTTTGCCCATAGGCAAAATCTCAGTCAACTTCTCCCTTGCTGTCTTAATGCCAGTCATTTTTGGGTTCAACAAGTTCAATATGTTTGGTTCATGGCCTGGTTCAAGTGTTTCGATAGCTTCTTGTTCAAAGGGTTCAACGTACTTGGTTCAAGACATAAGTTCAACCGAACGGTTCAATGGAAAAGTTTAATGGCTTGATTCAAGGAGGCCACACTTCAAAGGAAAAGTGCTTGACTGGGTGCTAAAGTGCAGCAGCCACAAAAAAGCCAGTAGGCCTGATGACGTCCTTGAGGACGTCAAGTTTGACCAAAGGAAATAACTGTTTGTGTTCAAAACAAAGAAAGCGCTAGCCAAGAAGGAGCCAGAATGCAGTGATCTGCTAAGTGTTCCCCCCTGGGGGCTGATAAGCCAGAAAAGACAAGGATGCAGAAGAAGACAAAACAAAGTGACAGATAAGGAGAATGACATGGCACAGAAGTGACAAGGCAACCCAAGTGGCAAAGTGTAGGCAATTTATTGCCTGATAGTCCCCAAATGGTGCAAACAGCAAGCAACATGACTCATGCTTTGAAAAGGGGACAAATTTCAGTTTGTTGGTAGAAAAGAGGTGCGATCCATGCTTCCACATTAAAGCTCGAATGCCAAAGTCAAATTTGGTGATTATACAGCATGGTTCCAACAGGCTTCCTCTAGGACGATGACAACACAATAGTGTTTTCTCTTTCAAATGGGACGCAACAAGCCAACTTGTCAAAAAAAAGTGCCAAGTTTCTTTCTCTTTTCTTCTATATATTGTAACTTCTCATTTTTGAGAAGAATCAGATCTTCCAAATTTTGTAAAGGGCTCAGCTCTGCAAAAATTTCACCTGGATCAATACAAATGCAATTTTTTACCTCCATTTTGGATAGACATTTCTATGTATGTGTTGAATATTTGCTTTTGTCCAGTCATTGTCTTTTGATGCTCTCACAGGTTCAACACCAGTAGACTTGCTATCTACAAGGTGCCATTGTTGTAGCTGACAGGAGAAGAGCAGTATTTGGGCGTGAAGGAGCAGAAGAAATTACTTCATAAGTGTGTGTTTCACAGCACTGTGGGTGATCTTTGTTTTGGATTTTCCATTGAAGCCTCCCTGCTAGTTTCTTGCAGCCTGGTCCTTCTGCCAAGTGCGTAGTGTATGTATGCATTTGTCTAATTCTGAGAGTGGATGTGTGAAGGTCAACCTTTATTTTGGTGCATCGCCTCTTTTAGAGTAGGTAGTTTGTTTTCTATGCATTTCTTCTCCCTTTTCATTCCCCCTACATTATATATATACCTGTTAACTTTTGCTGGAAACAACACGATGCATCAAAGGGAGCTAGCCCCTATTTAAAGACTCTCTCCTCCAGCTTCACCTATCCACAGGCGAGAGGAGAGTTTCCATGTTGCGAGAAGGCAAGAACTTGTTTTCCTGCCACTAGGTGCGCTTTTCAACGTCAACAAGTGTATTTGGAGCATGTAATCGATTTGAAAAAATGCTTCAAATAAATTTTAACCCAAAAACATAAACAAATTTTGACTTGGTCGTTCACGTGCATAAACAAATTTAAACAATATATTAGCATTTTTTGGGGTTTGTTTTAGTATTTTTTTTCAATTATTAATATAATCAATTAATTCGTGTGCTCTCCCATCTTCTTTTTCTTTTGATTCACACATTTACAACTTATTTATTGACAAAAAAAGTTAAATGTTTATATTTGTCAACAAATAAAATTGTCTTTCATATATTTTGAGAGTCACTATCAATAAATTTTGTCATCTATCTCATTCTTATATTTTCATTTATATGAAACAAATAACATAGAACACAATATTCAATATAAAAGTAGGGACTAGCCACTACACGACCCTTGTTTAATACATGGGTACTACACTTTTTTAATTGGTAATATAATATATCTTTTCAAAAAAAATCATTGACTAAGATAAAAAATAATCATTCAAATAATTATTATAATATAATTGACAAATCTATCTCTCCAATTCACAAACAAAAAGCCCTAATATGTTTAAATATAGAAAATTAAATTAAATTTAAACTCAATTTGAAGCAAGACTAACAAATAACCTAATATGATCATTAATGTACGATTATGGTAAATCCATGGCTTAATCAATTAATTCGTGTGCTCTCCCATCTTCTTTTTCTTTTGATTCGCACATTTACAGCTTATTTATTGACCAAAAAAGTTAAATGTTTATATTTGTCAACAAATAAAATTATCTTTCATATTTTTTGAGAGTCACTATCAATGAATTCTTGTCATCTATCTCATTCTAATATTTTCATTTATATGAAACAAATAACATATAACACAATATTCAATATAAAAGTAGGGACACTACACGACCCTTGTTTAATACATGGGTACTAAACTTTTTAAATTGGTAATATAATATATCTTTTCAAAAAAAATCATTGACTAAGATAAAAAATAATCATTCGAATAATTATTATAATATAATTGACAAATCTATCTCTCCAATTCACAAACAAAAAGCCCTAATATGTTTAAATATAGAAAATTAAATTAAATTTAAACTCAATTTGAAGCAAGACTAACAAATAACCTAATATGATCATTAATGTACGATTATGGTAAATCAATGGCTTAATCAATTAATTCGTGTGCTCTCCCATCTTCTTTTTCTTTTGATTCGCACATTTACAGCTTATTTATTGACCAAAAAAGTTAAATGTTTATATTTGTCAACAAATAAAATTATCTTTCATATTTTTTGAGAGTCACTATCAATAAATTCTTGTCATCTATCTCATTCTAATATTTTCATTTATATGAAACAAATAACATAGAACACAATATTCAATATAAAAGTAGGGACTAGCCACTACACGACCCTTGTTTAATATATGGGTACTAAACTTTTTAAATTGGTAATATAATATATCTTTTCAAAAAAAAACCATTGACTAAGACAAAAAATAATCATTCGAATAATTATTATAATATAATTGACAAATCTAACTCTCCAATTCACAAACAAAAAGCCTTAATATGTTTAAATATAGAAAATTAAATTAAATTTAAACTCAATTTGAAGCACGACTAACAAATAACCTAATATGATCATTAATGTAAGATTATGGTAAATCCATGGCTTAATCAATTAATTCATGTGCTCTCCCATCTTCTTTTTCTTTTGATTCACACATTTACAACTTATTTATTGACCAAAAAAGTTAAATGTTTATATTTGTCAACAAATAAAATTATCTTTCATATTTTTTGAGAGTCACTATCAATAAATTCTTGTCATCTATCTCATTCTAATATTTTCATTTATATGAAACAAATAACATAAAACACAATATTCAATATAAAAGTAGGGACTAGCCACTACACGACCCTTGTTTAATATATGGGTACTAAACTTTTTTAATTGGCAATATAATATATCTTTTCAAATAAAATCATTGACTAAGAAAAAAAATAATCATTCGAATAATTATTATAATATAATTGACAAATCTAACTCTCCAATTCACAAATAAAAAGCCCCAATATGTTTAAATATAGAATATTAAATTAAATTTAAACTCAATTTGAAGCAAGACTAATAAATAGCCTAATATGATAATTAATGTAAGATTATGGTAAATCCATGGCAACATATTCTATTGATTATTTCTTAGTTATTTACAGATGGACTCAACATCCAATGCATTGATCTAAATAATAATGTAATCATACTATTATGGGGGAAACACATTGAGGTTATGGTGTATATTGTTGTTTTTGTGAAGACCTGCACCCATCATATTCTTTGATTGGACAATTGCTATTATGAAGAGTCAAGGAAAACACGATGTTGATTTCATTGTGAGAAGGCTTCATGTCCAATTTACAACTCAAATCAGCTGTGCACTGTCAATGATATAGAGACATGATAATGAGGTTCTAAAGTCTATATTATAACATACGTTTGTCTATGCAACCAATAATACACTACCATCTAGAGAAATTAGAGTAAGACCATACATAACTTGGAGGTGGTGAAAGTTTTCTAAGTGAATTGGACAATGATGATGGGGACAAATGAAACGGTGTTTCATATGATATTGTACACATGACGGCCCATGTCATACACATGCATCGACTTTAAGCTATGCAGATTTATAAGTTTGGTTATACAACGTATATATTTTAATAATATATAAATTTAGCTTAATATATTTCAACATGTAATATACGATGCTATATAATAAAATATACAAAACAACAAAATACATAATGCAATATTTAGTATAATGTATACAATATAGTTAAATATAAAAGACATTAAAATATATAGTAGACTACATTTGAAGATATAAGGGTACATATTATAATAAAAAATATTATAATAAGTAATAGATATATTTTAATATACCATATAGAGAATTTTAAATAAATAGAATCAACACGTACACCCCTCATGTCATACCACAAAAACATTTGTTGGGATACTCTCTTAACACCTGTTGACTTGCCCAACCTCACAAGAGATACGCCAATGATGATGAACACTGCACTGATTCCACCACCACTAGTTGCCATGATGCCCACCCCAAAACTCTACTACTTAGATCAATGATGGTTGTTGCATTCATTTTTGCCTTAACATTGCCCTTTTCCAAACCCCATTCTAGAATTGAAGTCACACTAAGGGGAGTCTGACGTAGACCTGTGATTCTGATCGCATCCTTAAGAAAAACAATGTGATTGTTGTGATGGCTTCTTGGATGGCTTCACTGTCCTCTTTAGCTTGGAAGCGTTCTAGATTAGGGTGCACAAATCTCCCTCTACTTCTAGGTATATTTATGGAAAAATAAATAAATTTAATGACATTTTATACTTATGCAATTTTTCCCTTTGAGAATTTTGCTTTTTGAGATGCCTTGAGTGTTTTAGTTTTCTTCTTGTAGACCTACTAGGATTAAGTTGACACATGATATGATCCATGTTTGTGTTGTAGTGGCTTGCCAACTGAATTGTTGTAAGTATAAGTAAATTAGAAAAGCATAAATTGGCTCTTTTTAAAGTTTCATCCAAGAAAGTTTATTTCACGCATTCTAAATGTGGATACATTTAGGTGTTGATATAAAGGTAGTTATTAGGTAACTCCCACCATGAAGTTGTAGATTGAAGATAAGCCAACAATATTTTTTTGAATCCATCAAGAGGGGGATTGAGGATGTTTGGAGCTCAAAAAATATAGGTACATGCATTGGAAGGAGAAGAAACTAGTGAACAACAAAATACAAATTTGAAGGATAGATAAGATACTAGTTTAACCCATCATGAATCCACATGTTCAACCATTCTTGTGTTTTGGTTTATTTCATTACTTGATAATTTTGTAACACCCTTGTGATGACCACACAATGCAACACTTATAATGGACGAACATTGTGGGTAGGATTCAAGCCTACCGAATCTGTGATTTTTTTGTTATGTAGATTTTCCCGACCTCATTAATGCCTGCACCTGACCAACCCTATGAATGAGATTCGAGCTTATTGGATTTCTCCTTCATGTTGTTTTGTAAAAATTGTAGTTGTAAAAACCCAGGAGAAGGTTTGTAGCGCTGATGCTTGAGAAATTGTAGTTACATTTTCTAGCAAGGAGGAGGATTTGTGTCATGCAGTAACGTGATATTTCTCATCTATGGCTACATTAAAATTTGTGAACACCTTGATTTTCATAGAAGAAAATTAAATAAACATTACTTTGATAAAGAATTTAATGAACAAAGTGACTGCTAAGTAGTGCAAGTAATCCCTACATTATTCATTATATACATGTCATGGCTTGAATCATTAAAAAAACTTTATAAAAATAAGTCGTATCTACAGTAAAAATTACATATGGCAGTTAGTCATTAACAAATTTGACATCTTTTGATACTGAAATGAATCTAAAATTTATTTTCTTCAATAGAAATGCCTCTAGCATAACTACCTTTAATTAAATGTTGATTTAACATTTATATTCCTCATTTCCCAACTTCACACCTATCAAAGTCTTATGCCATAAAATTACTTATTCACATACAGGGGCTTCCATGGCCCAAATGATCGACCCGATAGAGTGGGTGTAATAGATGCGAGACCATCCCAAAACCATCATATTGTATTTAAAATGTGATTTTAGTTATGCTCTGAGGGACATCTATACACTATTACTTTTGCATGCTTCAACCCCTTTTCAATAAAGCATATTTAGAACTTATAATTGCATTTTCTATAAAAACTTCAAGTCCTTTTCAACAAGCCCAAATTGTTGCATATTTAGAAATCGAATGGTGGCGTATTTGGAGCATGTAATCGATTTGTAAAAATTCCTTCGAATAAATTTTAACCCAAAACAAAAACAAATTTTGACTTGGTCGTCCACGTGCATAAACAATATATTAGCATTTTTTGGCGTTCGTTTTAGTATATATTTTTAATTATTAATATAATCAATTAATTCGTGTGCTCTCCCATCTTTTTTTCTTTTGACTCGCCACATTTACAACTTATTTACTGACAAAAAAAAGTTAAATGTTTATATTTGTCAATAAATAAAATTGTCTTTCATATTTTTTGACAGTCACTATCAATAAATTCTTGTCATCTATCTCATTTTAATACTTTCATTTATGTGAAATAAATAACATACAACACAATATTCAATATAAAAGTAGGGACTAGCCACTACACGACCCTTGTTAATATATGGGTGCTAAACTTTTTTAATTGGTAATATAATATATCTTTTCAAAAAAAATCATTAACTAAGACAAAAAATAATCGTTCGAATAATTATTATAATATAATGACAAATCTGACTCTCCAATTCACAAACAAAAAGCCCTAATATGTTTAAATATAGAAAATTAAATTAAATTTAAACTCAATTTGAAGCAAGACTAACATATATCCTAATATGATCATTAATGTAAGATTATGGTAAATCCATGGCTTAATGTGACAATTAAAATGTAAGATGGTGGTACTCTAGATATGTCAACTTAGTATTGAAAACTTATCTCTAAATCACCATTGTTTTCAAGTATAATGAAATGTACATGTAATTGCATAATTAAGTAATTTTTTTTTCAATTAACAACATAATTTAGATATTTTATTTAGGTTTTAAATATTTATTAGTCATAATTTTGTATTGTTTTAGTGTACTTGCATGTTTCTAAAGCATCAATTTGGATTAAATTTTATTGGTACTTTTTCTCTATGTTTTAATTCTTTCTTATCATGTTTCCTCTTTCTCTCCACTTCTCTTCCACCCTCGTGTTACCCTAAATTTATAAGATTTTCCCTATAAACATACAATGCACGATTGTAGGGCCCCAAAAACATGTAGTTCATGACTTTGGGGTTAGGCCATTCTAAGCCTTGTTTTAGGTCTCTTATGGAATGTGAATTCTTCTTTGTCAACTATACCAGTTAGTGTGCATCAGTTCATAGGTTAATAAGGGTTTGACTTGAATTTAAGAAGTCAATATATCCACAAGTGCATTAGTATATTTAGGATGACACATAATAAATGTGCCAAAATAACCAATTTAAGTATTTAGTCTAGAGATTTAAGAATATAAAGAAATTTGAAGCATTTATTATTGCATCAAATATTCATTCTAGCATTGAAAGTCATATAGAGTAAGCATTGCATCATCACTAGAGTATATAACTAACATCCATTATACTTAGTTTGTTGCTTGTGATTTTGTGAACCGTTGAAGGCTCTAATAAGTAATTGGTGTTTAAAAATTATGCTAACCCTAAACACATGTCCCAAAACAAAAAAATACTCATCCATTTATAGGTTGAGTTACCCTATTATAATTTTGAATGAGGAGATTGGCTTGCAAAATATTTGCTCATAATTGTAGAAATGTGAGAGAGCTTTTTGAAGCCCTATATTTAACAAGATAAGTCTAATTATTTTAATGCTTCATAAGTCTTGATTATTTCTTCAATTACCTTTATGCATGTCATTTCAGTTTCATGACATTCGCTGATTGTAATCACATCCATGTGACCTAGATTTGTAACATAAAGATTAGTGAAACCAAATTCTACCTTCTTCATATTTTCATATTCTTTCATTACAATTGGATAATTTTTTTCCCTTAATTTTTTGTAGGTGTTATTTTACTTGAGTGACTATCAACTTAGCTTCCTTAGCTCTTGTTAGCCATTTATCACACCTTTTTTAGGTCCTTGTTACATCATATGGGCTTGTCTACAATATGGTTAGTTTCTTTTCAACCACATTCTCTAGTTCCTTTTCAGATAAGATCTCCTTACCTTTGACTTGCATGCTAAATTTCTTTTACTCCTCTATATATTTTTTAAGTTTAGATTTTGACATTTCCATCTTTTTTACTTATATACATGCCTTTAGATCCTTTTGATATTATTGCATAGCTTAGAACATCTGTCAGGGGATCTGAAGCTCTATCAATTAGAGCATAATTGATTACTTGCTTATATGCAATTAAACACGAAATTATACCAGAATGATAAAGTAGCTAGAAACTTGAGACAATAAAGAATTTGAGAGACAATACACACTCTTTGTATTAGATATTACTAGAAGAAAATACAATAAGGAAGATGCCACTTCTTCCTCCACCTCAAAGGCTTGCCACACCTCAAGACCTTCTTCCCTCTTTCTCTTGCTCAACACAACAACTCTAAAGCCTGAGTTGCTATCCCTCCTTGAATGCTTCAGCTGATCTCCTTGACCTTACACCTGTAGATCTCCTTGACCTTGCTAGCTTCAATGCCTTTACTTGCCTTAGAATTACATTACAACACATGCCTTATGGGTCTATAAATAAGATCCCATGCTTACAAAAATAGAAGTCTAACTACTAAAATTAGACACACAGCCCACGACTTAAATTAGCCCCTTAGCATGCAAACACTCGATTCAACTAACTGACTGTTCGTCAACAGCAGTTTCGAAAATACACAGGCGACCGACGCCGGTCCCTGCTGGTCTGGTGCTGCCAACGTCGGCCGACTTCCTACCGTCGCCGGTCTCCTTCTCCACTGCACTTGACCGACGTCGGTCATACTGCCGACGCCGGTGGCTCTGGTTCTTCAGCATCCTTCCTTTTAGTGTCTGCAAACAGTTGAAGCTTTTAGCTCCACACCACAACAATCTCCCACTTGGAGATAAATAGTTGCAACCTGTACCTGTACCTATACATCATCTATTTTATTCCTTAGGCTCTGTATCCCTCTTCAGTGTCACTCTTGAAGACCAACCACCACGTAAACCTGTGATGCAATCCCTGTATCTTATGCCAAAAGAATTTTGCTGCTCCCAAATTCTCCATGACACACTTCTGAACCAACTCTACCCTTAGCTCAGAAAACTCCCTGTATATGAAACCCTGCAACAAGTAACACAATACAGTAACAGGATAATGTAGCTAATATTATCCAACCTAGTAAAGATAAAATACAATGGTCAAACCTCCATTGTTCTGCAGCATAATCAAGACCATATACCATAGCCTTCTGTCTCATGTATCCATCCACTCTCTTCTCTAAAATGAGAATCCATCCCTCTATCCAGTGCTTTCTTCCAGCTGACAACACTACCAACAAATACCTGTTTGGTTCTCCAAGAACTCACACTCCTCATCCATGCCAAGCTCCCACTGTTTCTAGATTCTACCTGCATTGCTTCTTCCATCTTCCTAGTTCGTGACTATCAGTAAGCAATATAAAGAAGGTGAACAATGAATATGAGGTTCACATACCTTTCCTAACCTCCACATGGGTGTTTGAGACTTAGTAATTCACCCAACATCCGTTCTAATGACCAATCTAGGCCATCTCCCAGTCTGCTTCTGATCGATGTCGGTTCCCTGCACTGATCCTAACTGCCGATGTCATTTCCCTGGCCGACGCCGGTGTCCCTCCTGCCGACGTCGGTCTTTATGACCAACGTCGGACTTCTCCTGTCTGACCTACCGACCCTGCTGGTCTGCACATGACCGATGTCGGTATCTGGATGACTGACGTCGGTGCCAAGCTACCGACATCGGTGTCTGTGTGTTCCTGTAAGTGATGAAATTTTCATCCGTGAGCTCTTATTGGATCATACCTCTGTCCATGCTGCCCTGCTCAGATTTATTCAGCCCTTGTGACTGATCTCTGTCCTTCATCTCCTCCATAAACACCAAGGCTTCTTTGTTCCTGTCAAAGGCATCAAATTTCCTCTTTCTGCAATGAACTGTATCTGTGCACATACCTTTTGAATCAAGAACTTCCATTCCCTCCCTGTTCTTGTGACCAAGCCTATTAGGCCACATCTTCAAATCTACACTAAAAGTGGAATCAATAATATAAGTAGACAGATAAAGAGTATCTACTTTCTTACCTCTTGCTAGAACAAGTGCTCCCTTGGTAACCTTCCAAGAATCCACTGTGAGGGTTATTGTGCATCCCTCATCTCCCAACCTTCCTACAGAAATCAGACTCTACTTCAGAATTGGAACATGCATGACCTCTTTCAACACCCATGTGTTGTCAATCTGCAATCTCAGCTGCACTTTCCCTTTGCCAACTATCTGACAAGGCGTACCATCCCCTAAATAAAGAACTCCAAAGTCTCCCTGTTCATACTCGTAGAAGAAATCTCTGTTTGGGGATGCATGAAAAGATGAACCAAAATCTAAAATCCATGATCCTACCTGACTATCTGAAGAAAGTATGAGAGCATCCTGCGTCACAATATTTGCATCCTTTGCTTCTCCCATACCTGCATGTTGATTCTCTTTATCTCTCAACCAACACTCCTTCTTTGTATGTCCTTTCTTTCTACAAAACCAGCAGGTAATACCTTTGGACTCGGATCTCCTTCCCGACCTTGATTTCCCTTGCTCAACCTTCTCCCTTTGCCTTTCCCTGCTTTCTGCACTTAGAGCATTCCCTGATGATTCACCTGTGCTTCTCCTGCGTATTTCTTCATTCAAGATCACACTCACAACATCATCAACTTTTAAGATTTTAGAAGCAGATGCAGAATTACTTACTGCCATAACCATACCGTCCCAACTTTTAGGCAAAGAACATAAAATCAAGAGAGCCTTTACCTCATCATCAAAAACAATATTGACTGAAACTAGTTGGTTTACCAAACCATGGAAATCACTGAGATGAGTATGTACCGATCCACCTTCCTGCATTTGCAAAGTAAATAGCTGCTTCATAAGGTATACCTTGTTAGAAGCCGAGGGCTTTTCGTATAGATTCGCCAAGGACTTTATCAACTCTTTCGTTGTCTTACACTGTGATAAGCTGGAAATCATAGATGATGCAAGGCTCAACCTTATGGAACCGAGAGCCTTCCGATCAAGAACGTTCCATTTTTCATCCTTCATATTTGTGGGCTTGCATGCAACCCCACCCAACGGTAAGTACAGATCCTTCTGATACAGATAGTCCTCAATCTGCATCCTCTAGTGTTGATAATTCTTTCCGTTAAACTTCTCCATTCGTAGCTTACTTTCTCCTGCCATTGCTGAACTCCCACTCAATCAGAAAACCCTGTGAATGACCTGTAATCAAAAACAATACCCTGCTTCCTGCAAACCGTAGCTCTGATACCACTTGTCAGGGGATTTGAAGCTCTACCAATTAGAGCACAATTGATTACTTGCTTATATGCAATTAAACACGGAATTATACCAGAATGATAAAGTAGCTAGAAACTTGAGACAACAAAGAATTTGAGAGACAATACACACTCTTTGTATTAGATATTACTAGAAGAAAATACAATAAGGAAGATGCCACTTCTTCCTCCACCTCAAAGGCTTGCCACACCTCAAGACCTTCTTCCCTCTCTCTCTTGCTCAACACAACAACTGTAAAGCCTGAGTTGCTATCCCTCCTTGAATGCTTCAGCTGATCTCCTTGACCTTACACCTGTAGATCTCCTTGACCTTGCTAGCTTCAATGCCTTTACTTGCCTTAGAATTACATTACAACACATGCCTTATGGGTCTATAAATAAGATCCCATGCTTACAAAAATAGAAGTCTAACTACTAAAATTAGACACACAGCCCGCGACTTAAATTAGCCCCTTAGCATGCAAACACTCGATTCAACTAACTGACTGTTCGTCAACAGCAGTTCCAAAAATACACAGGCGACCGACGCCGATCCCTGCTGGTCTGGTGCTGCCGACGTCGGTCGACTTCCTGCCATCGCCGGTCTCCTTCTCCACTGCACTTGACCGACGTCGGTCATACTGCTGACGTCGGTGGCTCTGGTTCTTCAGCATCCTTCCTTTTAGTGTCTGCAAACAGTTGAAGCTTTTAGCTCCACACCACAACAACATCTCTAACATAGATTCTTGAACTGTCCTCATGATTCACATGTTGGCAAGATCACAGCTCTGATACCACTAGGGTGTCCATTTTCTATGACAAAAAGTAATAGTTTCAAATTTCTTTGTAAACCCTTTATGGTAAATTTTTGAAATCTGATTTTTATATTCACATGCAAATACTAGACTAGCACATGTAATATTTAATATTAAAAATCCAAATTGTAATCTTTATTTTAGTCAATAATTATATAAAATAACAATGAAAATAATTTCAATTGATTGTTAAATGTTTCTCAACCAAACCTTAGGATGTAGAAAGATTTTTTTAATAAATGAAATCCTTACAATTTGATTTTTCCTACAACAGAATGGTTGTGCCGATTTGAATGAATGCTTGCAAAGGGCAATGTTGTATAGTACAACTCATGACAGGATTCGTTCACTGATTTTAATGAGATGACAATTATAGATGAAGGTACAACAAATTGGACATTGAATTACATCAACATAAACTCCTTGAAACCTTTCACCAAGGCCTATGAAGTAGTCCCAAGGCTAGGATTTGCAATGCAACAATCCTTGGATGGTATGATAACAAAACCTTACAGTACGTCAACCTTTGTTTGGCATAAAAACTTGATTTGTTGATCTAACAAATCCTCACAAAATTTTTAAAATACCTTACAACAAACTGAAATCTAAAAATAATCAGATTTATTTGCACAATTGAAATTCTTGTATGAAATCACCTCAATAAGTAAGAGGGTTTTGTCCTTAAATCTAAATTTGAATGGTGAGAGTTTTCATCCTCACAACTCATACTAACTATAAGGGTTTTCATTTTTATACTAAAAACTAATGAACTGGAAGATTCGATAAATGGAAAAAAAATATTTAATCATAAACTTGAATATGGTTATAAATAAAAGAAAACTTTCAAATTATAAATTCAATTTTCACTTTTAAAATTAAAATTATACTTTTAAATTTTATTCTTTTCTTTTATTTTCACTTTTCCCATTTTTTAATTTTTAATAATAAAAAAATAATATTAAATTATCATTTTAATTTTTTTAAAAAAAGATAAAAATTAATGTTTTGGATTGAAAATTCACTTAGAGAAAATTATAATTAAATAGGTTCACTCCTAAAATCCCACATTTTAAACTCTTCAACATTCAAATGTCATACATTTAATATTTTATATTCTAATGTCATGCATTTAATATGTAATTTGAAGACAAATACTCTTCCGGAAATTCTTAGCAACTCAATAGTAATATTTTTGCCTTCTAAGTAAGAGAGTTGAAGGTAGATAGATGACTTTAACTCGAAAAAAAGGAAAACAAGACTTGTGATCAATATACTCACATAAATATTTCGATCAATGGTAGATTAAAAAAATTCGAAATTAACATGTATTTTAAGCATATTTTTAATAAAAGTATATCATTTTTAATTTTTTTTAAAGATTTTTTTCATATAAATAATTAATTTTTTAAAGATTTTTTATTTAATTTTTTTGGTGGTATGATTTTTTTACCTGTTTTTATATGATAAAGTGTTGTAGTATATTTTTTGTTAAATTAATGAAAATATATTTTTAATCAAAAAATTATACTCTTATTTTTTCTAAAACTTTTGAGAAAAAGCCCATCAGAGATCAATTTTTACTGTTAGCAAAAACCTAATACATGAAAAGGGATGAGATCAGGATCATGTCCCGAACAACTTTGACAAAATAGATACCTCTCAATCATAAAAAAAAAATTTCATTTAAATAATAATTATATTAAAAAACTTCAAAACTCTTGCATACATTCAATAAAACTGAAAAGTCTAAAAATATTTTCCCATACTTTTTCCCGTAAAATATCAAAAGTTAACTCTCTTACATACATAAGTTCAATGAAATTAAAATATTCCAAACTTTTAAATCAAAGGGACCCAAGATTCTTATATAGGTCTGTCGAGATTGAAACACTTCCAAATTATTTTTCCAAATAATTTTCCATTTAAAAACTAATCATTGAGCATAAGATTTGATACTCTTACATAGTGTAGTATTCAAAATAAATTACATTTATTTAAATGTCATATATGTAAAAATATTACAACAATATTTAATTAAATATTTTAAAAATATATAAAGAAAGAAAAGAAATACAAGGTTCTTATTTTATTTATGTTATTATAATTTTTTTCTACAATCTTTTAAATTTGGAAATGTGCATTCGAAGACATACAATCTATCTCATTAAAATCTACGTCTAAACAAAATATGATACAATAATCATACAAATGCTCTTAACAGCGTAATATGAACATACAAACACTTTTAATAATTTGTGAGGACCATAAAAACATTCTTGGTAAATGACTTCCATCTGAAATATGGTTTTCTAGGTTTTTTCTTTGGTTATGCTCTTTCACTTGACATAATTTTACAAAATGTGTCTTTTATCTTCTTATAATGAGCTCGATTTATTTAACCCAATAGCGTTAAGGAAAAAAATAGAGGGTTGAATTAGGGTTATAGTGTGAACTTACTATCCCGTCAATAATCAAATCCATTAGATTAGAACAAAGATGTCAATAAATAAAAATAATAAAACATAAATAACTTCAAATCATGTGTCAAAAGTGTTCCACGATAGAATGATAAGTGTTATAATAATTAATTGATCCTTCATTTTTAAATGAACTTAATCACTTGTCCATTTATAAATGATTTGAATTTAAATTTTAATAATATTCACACACATGTTGCCTTCTAATAGTTAGAAATATGAAAGAAAAAATAGGCAAAAGGACCCATCCAACTAAAGGAGGGTAAAGATCATAATGTTAGTTTTATACAAATGGTCCCTGACAAAATACATTAAAATTGAATGATAGCTTGGATGGATTATCATAGAGATCCAAAAAGAGAGTTTCAAATATGAAAGTCGATAAAATAATTGAATAACAACTAATTTAGATCGAATTACCCATACATATACATATACATATATATAAACTCATAAAATAATACTAAATAAAAACCATATAATCATTTTTAAGTATCTACATAATACCCCAATTTAACATATATGATTAATCACAAATTAAATGACACAAATATATATTTCAAAATAAAAATACATAAAAAAGATATTTCACACATGAATCTCTAAACAATTTCATTGAATCTCAAAAAATGCAAAACAACTTTTTTTTTTTTTTCACAACCACAAACCAAAAAAAACAAAATATTAAATATAGAATTAATCAATATCAAAATATCATTTTTTTTTTTTTCCATCTATACAATGTAAGACCTATAAATCCATCTTACTATCGAAAGATATATAAAAATGAAGTGGAGTTAGAACTATGCATATTATTAGGTAACAATACTTCATGTCCAAAAGCAAATATGAATTGAAGTTGGAAACATGCATTCCTATAATTACAATTAGAGACTCTCAATCCCATAACATTGGGTAAATTGATACTTGAGAAATATCCATAAAATATTTTCCCCCTTTGAAATATAAGTGGAGAACATGGGACATAACAATACATGTATCACGAGAAAAGAAAAGAAGATCACTATTTCCTTGTGGCGACATGAAATAACATAACATGTAAATTAACTCAAAGTCATTTTTGTTAATTGAAATGAAAATAAACTTAAGAAAATGAATTAATGAAAAATGTTTATAAGATTTTGCCCCACTATACTATAAAGTGAAAGTTATCATGGATTGTCGATGATGTTTCTTCCACATACATTGCAGTGTATGAGGGTTATTCCTATTTTAGACGATGAACTCAGGTAAGTAAATCATTTTCTTTTAGATTTATATTTTTTGATTTTATTTTTTTTAAATTTTATTTGTAGATGTGAAAAAAGGGAGTATTTTTTCGAATTGTGTAATTGTACAATTTTGGTAAGAAATGTATAGTCTTAATATGTTGTTTTATAGTTATAAATATATGTGTTTAGTATTAGATATTGAAAATATATAATTTGACTAAACATTAAACTACTTAATTTATTCTTACAAACATGATTCTTATTCACCATTTTTTATAGTCATTTTTTCATATATAGGTATGACCCTTCCCAATTATCGTTATTATTATACATGATATTCTTAGTCTCTAAAAAATAACTTATCATTATTAAAATGTCTCCAAGCCTTAAGTCATTGTTCCTATTTATGGATAGGTATGTGCCTTTTAGATAGGTTCATTGTCACAGACTTGCCTGCTAAGGTCAAACCTATCCCTATGCCCTTTGACAACTAGTTTCCAAAATTCAAATTACTTGTATGTGTTAGTCCATATGATTTGCATGTTTGTTCAAAATAAATTACCTAAAAATTCAGCTCTATAATCATATCAAGCTTAGGCCTTTTTAGATATGGCATTTATCTGGCACTTATCTAACTATGACTGTAAATCACTCTATATAACGAGAGGAACAATACTAAAGCTCCCAAATATGAAATACCTCAAAGGATAAATCATTGACCTAAGTTTGAATACCAATTGAAAGGTCAAGTCATAGGTTTTTAAGTGTTGAAATACATTACAAAAGATTGCATTGCATGCTAACATTATACAAGATTTCACACACTCAACTAAGTGAGAAAACTACGTTCAACTTGATTTCCTTCTTTGAATTATTGGATACATAGATAACACTTAGTCACATGGGGTGACTAAAGTTATACCAACCCTTCCCTTTCACATGTTCTCCCAATTTTATAGTTATCTTATAGTGCACAACTAGGATTTGAAGCAAGGAGAATGTAAACAAAGATATTTTCATGAATTTATAGGCATCATAACACACATGAATCCTTATCAAATAGAGGCATAGTAAGAGACATTATCATAGATCGAAAAAACAAAAGGACGGTTCCATATAGTCTATCAAATAGTGTCACACTACATGGGTGTCTAAGATATGCAAAATTTTCTAGGCTCATGCAGACTTTGTTTCCAAATATGAATACTCATATGCCTTTAAATAATCATTTTTTATGATTATATCCAACCAGAAACCTACATATACTCAAAACAAGCTAAGTTATTCATTCTTTTTTGTTTTCCATAGATAACAATTTACTATATTTAGCTAGTTACACTCATATTTGTTTAGTAATTGTACATCTTAAAAATTTGATGTATCATTAGTTTTATGATATTAGGATCACATTAATCCTAAAAAAGATAAAAAAATTGGTGAACTCATTCATTGTCTATAACATAGTAAATCCTAGATTTTCTTAGGGTTTCCTTATCACTAGGATTTACATTTTTTTGTATTTAGATATGATTTCTGATTTCCCCTTCTTAAGTGACCTCTTTCCTAGGGTTTCAATTATAAAATACCCTATATTTATATATTTTTTCTAATGATAATGGTAGGTTTTTAAATTATATTCCTTGCTATTCTAGGGTTTGGTAATTTTTCTATGAGTATGCATCCTAGAGATTATAATAGCTATAATTATATGGATACCTTATCATTTTCTTAGGCCATACCCTATAGCTATGATAATTGATGGAAAAATCAAGTTGTAGATGATCATGATTGTGTGCCTAATGACATCACTTATGTAGATGAATAATATGCATGTATAAGTGAAGGAAGTGATTATGATAGTTATGATAATGATGAGTTTGAACATTGTAATGTTAGTGACACATAATTATAATGAAAAAGAAGAACAATATAATGAGCTTAAAAGTCAAGAAGTTGATTCTCCTTCTCCATCTATCCATTTTCCCACTAACTTTAGACTAAAACAAGAATAAATTAACATGGATTTAACTAATACACTTCTTGATCATAATAGGATTCTACTCAATAATGAGGATACACTCAAACAATCGATGCAAAATTACATGTTGAATCAAATGATGCTTCTTCTTCTCTTTTAGAAATGAAACTTGAGGGTCCTTTTGAAAAATAAATTTGATATCACTTTTTCTTCCCTTAAAAATAAATGTGATATTACATATTCTCCTTTGCATGATACTTCACAATTAAAATGCAATGCGATGCTATTTCTTCTTTTCTAAAAAATAAGAATGTCGATAATTCTAAAATTTTAAATGATGTATCTATCAAATGTTATAATTATTTTAAGCAATGAAATAATAAAAAAGTTTATGATGAATCTTTTACATCTATTTATTATAGATATGGTGATATGAAGTCTATGAATGAATCTTTTGAAACCATCACCATATCTATAAGTCATATCATGTCTATGATACATGAAATGAATGAGCTTCAAAATCAAGTTCGTAATATGACTTTAGAATTTAAGTCATAAAATGATAATAATGCATATGCATGTAATTGTACATATAATCGTACTTTTCTCCTAATTAGGAAACTTCATATCCTAAAAGTGAATTTTCCCCAATTAAGGAAGCTCTTAGGAAGATAATTCATAGAATTCCTTTAAAAGTGAATCAATGAATCTAATTTGACAGCTTCAAGGATATAGCAAGTGTTATTTTGAGAAAAAATATGGATAAAAGGTCATAAAGTTACCTCTTAATCACCATATCCCTGCACATCAACTTCGATGAGTAGGGACAATATCATTTTTAGCTATCTTCATATTAATGGGCTTAGAGATAAAAATTGTTATACATTGTGATGTAAGATTGAACACCTTTTGGATAAGGGTGTTATTATATTTTAAAATTATACTATTCCTACAAAGTCAGTTTCACCTCCTCCATGTAGTTCACACTTTACATCTATCAATATTTTATGGTCATTCATGCTCTCATATGAGGTGAACATGAATGGACATCAATGTTGATGATAAGGCACAATTTAATACATACACAATTAGATTTTTAGGAGAATTATGATATGACATGTGAGACTTACAAAATATGATTACATATTATATTGTAATTGGGCATCTCAATCTATCAATTGCTCTTGGGCCTAAAATAATGGATACACTATTATATGTGAAGAATGATATTGTACAAGGAAAGATAATTTTGGGACAGTCATGGTTGTGAAAAATGAATGCAAATTTGAATAAGGATAATATAATATTATCATTATATTTACAAAGTGGTTTACTTACATGTCAACAAGATAGAAAAAATACAACAAAAACTTCTATTAAGGGTAAAATTACATTTCACAATACACAAACATGGATACCAAAGCAAACATTAAAAGTTATAAATTATAATATTGAGTAAATAAATATAAGTACTTTGTAAAAAAATAATCAATATTCAATAATCATTATGGGATAAATAACTTTTAAAACATCTTCAACAAAATTAACAAAAGTACATCATGTGAGTAAAAGTATTCCTAAAAATTTAGCATCGTAATTACAACACCATAATTCAATTACTTGTGATGATTCAATTATGAATGATTCTTACTTTTGAGTGGTTGGTCATATGATTCATAGACACCAATGCACCTTTAATTATATAAAATTAGTCTCCATATAATAGTTGTGCACGTGAGGTATATCTTACATCTAAGTCTAAAATCAGAAGTGTACAAGAGAATCAAATGATTCTAAAACAACTACTAAATTTCATTTATTAGATAAAACACTATATATTATATATAACTTATTGATGTTTACTTGATTACTCATCCCTATTCTTCTTCTATTTTTACATACATGCATGCATATGCTTTTGCATTGATCATCATTCAAGCCCTTGACTTTGTTTTCATTTAGGCCTTACCTGTTTTATTGTTTACCCTGATCTAAAAATCTGTGACATTTATGTTATAATGATGCATATTTCACATTGAATTCATTCTAATTCACATTATTTTTAGCATAATACTTTCCCACCCTTTCCTATTGATAATCTATACTTGTTATGGCCTATATTGAGCTTACATGAGCACATACATTGATGATTATTGATGGAACCAAAAACAAGCAAAGGAAAAATATATCAATAGGCACAATACTCATAATTTTGTGAAACCAAAATCTTAATTGATTCACATCAAATGAATAAAATAATTACATAAAAGTATTTGAATAAACCTTAACTCAAAATTGGAGTTGACATGCAAAATTAAAAAAATCTAAAAAAAAAAATAAACTACCTAGAGTTAATTGTTTTTGGTATAAATATCGACTTGATTTTCATAATAACCTTTGAAGGCAAGTTCAGATAGTTCGTAAATTTTAAAAATATCCTCAAATACTAAATTCATGATGTTGGATGAGTTTTAAACCAAGTTCACATCTGGTTACAAAGTTATCTAATTTTTGATATTTTTAGCATGACTAAACATACTAGATTGCAATTTCATACCCTTAGTGATCTCATATGTCTCTCCTAACATCTTAAAATTGGGCATAATTAATGAAACAGGTTATAGATGCATGATTATTACCTTTATCTTATTTTTTACATAAAAGAGTGCTCAATTGGGTTAATGAGTCAAAAGTTATGGCCTCTGTAAAATAGGTCTCTACATCATTATCCTTTGGTTGAAAACAACTCAGCTCTTGCGAGTCGCCTTGATTATATTCCTGTTATTTATTCTTGTCACTATTTTTTAAATCCCATTCTTAAATCCAAGTTTTTTCTTCTTGTTTTATTCCTTCCCACTATACCAAATACCTATTATAACTTTCTTGTCTTGTGTTCACTGTCTTCTTATTTAGAACCTATGTTATATTTTATTTCTTCTTCTTTGGTAATTATTTCTTCCAATCCAAATCTTCATCTTCTTTACCTGCACCATATTCTCCATGAAAATAAAATAAATATTAAACATTAAATACTAGAGAGATCAAAATTATGTGGTAAACTCATTTCATAAGCATTGTCATTGATTTTCTTCACAATTCTGCATGGACCAATTTTTTTGTACTTCACCTTGTTGTATGTTCCTTTGAGAAATATTTATTTCCTCAAATACATCATCACCAAATCTTCTTATTCAAATACATTTTACCTTCTTATCACATATGTTGTTTATTTAAACTTTTCATTACTTTCTTGTAATTTTATTTTAACTTCTTGCAATTGTTGTATGTGCTCTGTAAATGCTTCTACATCATCATTAAATCATTATACAATGGTAATTTAAAAAAATATAAAATAACCATATGATTTATACTATAAATAATCTAAAACAATTATTTCCCTATTGATCTATTCACAAAAGTAATATAGACAAACTCAGCTTGTGATAAAGCCAAGTCCCATTGCTTGGGCTTCTCTCCAACTATGTATCTCAATAAATTTTCCAAACTCTTATTTGGTAGGATCGAGTAAATTTAGGTAAATAAAAATATATACATTGTAATAATGAACAATGTTTAAATACAAGGTAAAATTTTATTATTCAGTTTGTATTTACAAAGGAGGTAAAAGCTTATAAAGCTTTCATGGGGTAGTTGTATTACGAGACCCAATTAAATCTCCCATGAACCAACTAACTTTTATTACTAATAATTTTATCTAATTTACTAATAAAACATAAAATATAATTTGGATCAACCAACCCAACAAACCCTCTTGATCTAAAAAGGGGTATAGAAGAAGATCTAGAGCTATGACTATGAAGTCATCAAAAGTATCTACCACACCTACAACTGACACTCTATACATCATGGTACTGATCAAAACTGATGTCATTTCATATATAATTATATGCCATGAGTTATGGAGCAAAGGTTAATGAACATGACCAAGGTCTGCTCATCCCCTATGATTATTTGTACTGTACTGTAGTAGAAAATGATCAAGGCATGTTCAACCACATCGATACACCTAAGGTCTCACACATAAACCTATCCAAGTGACTATTTAGTATTATGTATGACATATCTCCCTGATGTCCAACAAATGCTAACAGACCTTTGCTCAACATTATGGTGATACAAATTCATATATCAACTCTTACAATCACCAATGATTTATTGAAGGCTATGCAATATCTCCCCCTTTATAAGGAGAGAGATGAGAAGCCCTTGCAATAAAAACTCAAATCAAAACTACTCTATCTGCTCATCATCATGAAAATCAATAAAGTGAATAAAATCAAAATAGAAACTAAAATAAACATACTATTGCTACCAATAATGCCATTCAAACATTGAACCCGAACTCTAATCCAATATCTAATTGAAGAAATGAAATAGTCCTCTAACCTCCAATGGATCCTCTAACCTCTAGTGTGACACTTATACTTTGTCAATTACAAATATCTTGATGGACTTGGGTAGATGCACAAGTTGGGGGACAAAAAAAGTGACAATGAAAAATAGAAAACATTTTTTGTAAAAGGCATATGTTCTTTTCAAAAGGGCATACACCCTTTTTTTTAAAAACCAATGCAATAATGAGGCTGGGTCTGTCCTGACCCTAAAGGGCATACACCCTTTGAAGTCCAAAGGGCGTACACCCTTTGGAATACAAAAGATGTACTCCCTTTAGAATACAAAGGATGTACACCCTTTGCAAAGGGCGTGCATCCATTTATAAAGGACGTATGCCCTTTTAGAGTGCATTTTTTTTTCAAGCCATGTATTTTTTTGTTTTGGGTTTGCAATTAAACATTTGAAACCCATGTATTTTTTTTCCATTTCTTAATTAAATGTATTTTATTTGCAAGGATATATTTAGTAAAATAAATGTTAAGTATAAGAATATAAAATGTAATATAAAATAAATGTATTTTACAATTAGATGTATTTTATTTGCAAAGATATATTTAGTAAAATAAATGTTAAGTATAAGAATATAAAATGTAATATAAAATTAAGAATATAAAATGTAATATAAGAATATAAAATGTAATATATAAAATGTAATATAAAATTAAGAATATAAAATGTAATATAAAAGTTTATATTACATTTTATATTCTTAATTTTATATTACATTTTATATTCTTATACTTTAAATTTACTTTACTAAATATAACAAATTAGGTCTACTCAGCATCTTTTGAAATTGATTACAACACTATAAGAGTTATCATCTAGAAGATAGTTTTTCAAATTCCATTCTAGCCAATACTTAGTTTTCAAAATTTCAGGATCAAAAGATAGAATGAGAAGCGAGGTTATAAATCATGTTATCTATGTAATAGAACTATACCATTGAGGATTACATGTCTATTTTACCTAATTAAGTATTTCCTATCTACTTTATCTACTTAAGTACGCTTTACCTGATTAAATAACTTAACCATGGCTTGATCTCAAAGAGTATGCCCTACTTAAATACACAAGCCATATCTTGATATTTACTATTCTCTACTGGTGTCAAATTAAGTGGTGCACTTACTCAATTTGGTCTACTTCAAGGTCTTTTATAAACTTACTTGTAATTAGGTCTTTTCCTAACCATAGATTATCTCTTGGCCTATCACAAAAGGTATTTTTAAGTATTGGTATTAAAATACTAATGACCTTATTCTTTAGTATTTTTTCTTGACTTCTTAACCTCTGTATTTAGATGAAAAGACACTTTTAATGACTTAAAATAGGGTACTCAGTTCTAAGATAGTAATCTACCTTCAAGCAAAACCCTTCTTTGACTCCTAAAGCACTCAATTATACATCCTCACTTTTTTGAATAATACTATGAAGGTTTCACCAATTATTTGACTCAATATTCTTAGTGCATGAAGAAATTTAACTCAAATCTTAGATGACAAAAATTCTACCCTTTATAGGCCTATTAGGCCAAATTCTACCTCTTAACGACTTGATACAAAGAGTTCTACAACTACCTTATTTTTTGGACTCATTCAATTCAAAAACTCAATGAAAATATCAAGACAATGATACAAGACTCATAAGTGTCTTTACATAATCTCAAGATACCAATCAAATCACCAAAGTGCCCCAAATGTTGACTAAGTCTTAAGCACTTCTATAATATTATGTATAGGCATGTTTGGTTTTGAAAAGGTGTTATTAATATAAGCTCATCAAAGGATTATTATAAATATTTATTAAGATGTTTGGAGATTATATCTGAGAATAAGAAACCAATTTCCTTTATTGATTTTTTAAGAATTAAAATTCAATGGAAACTCTACTCTTTAGGTCTAAATGGCCTAATCTGCTTACTTGGAAGGATATTGACTTAGCTTAACTATCAAATGATTTGAATCACTTTACTTATATGTATTCTATAGTGTTTACATAATAAGATTAGACCTTCATAAGAGGTTTATACTCAATCAACAAAGTTGAAGATGTACTATACTTGGAGTTTGCTATCTTTGCCTTGGAATCTTCTTAGCAAACTTGTTATCAACAAAGAAAATGAACTTTAATTAATTTGTCGATCAATATCCATAAATGAATAGCCTGTAACATGCAAACTATAACGTATATATAGTAATGATATAGTCATTCATACATTACATCTAACACATAAATGGTACTACATGTAGGTATTCGATCACTCATACATGCCCTCTTCATGTGGTCATGATATGGTCACTCCTATTGGACATGAATGAAACTAATAACCCTAGTGCACTCCATTTCCACCTAAACCATTAACCCCAAACCCCTAACCCTAAACACTAAACCTTAAACCCTAAACATTAAAACCTAAACCCTAGACCCTAAACCTTAAGCCATAAACCCTAAAATATGAACAATAAATAATATACCTAAACCCTAAGCCCTAAACCCTAAACTATTAACCCTAATACATTAGCCCTAAACCAAAAATAATAGTTCATAAAACTTAAACTATTGACCCTAAACATATAAACTTAAAACATTAAACCCTATATTTTATACCATAGACCCTAAGAATTAAAACCTAAATGTAATCCCTTAACCCTAAACTCAAACCATAAACCTAAAATCCTAAATCCTAAACCCTAAAAGCTAAATATAAGCCCTTAACCCTAAACCCCAAACCTAAAACCATAACCATAAGTCATAACCCTTAAAGATTAACTTCTAAACCAAAAATTCTAAACCCAAATCAAAAACCAAAAACCTTAAACACTAAACCTAAATCCCTAAACCCTTAAACCTTAACCCTAAACCTAAAACCCAAACCCTAAAATGTAAACTCTAAACCATAAACACTAAACCCCAAGTCCTAAACCCTAACCCCTAATCCCCAAACACTAAACCCTAAATGTTAAACCCTAAATACTAAACACTAGGTTCCAAAACCCAAACCCTCAACCAAACCCCCAAGACTAAAACCCTAAACCTTACACCCTAAACCCTAATTACGAAACCTTAAACCTAAAACCCTAACCCTAAACACCAAACCCCAAACCCTAAAAGCTAAACTCTTGATCCCTTGAGCCATAAACCATAAATCCCAAAACTTTAAGCTCATAATATAAATAATAAGGCCTATAACCTAATCCCTAATCCATAACACTAAAACTTGAATCCTGAATGCTAGCACCTATACACTAAACCCTAAGCTATGAATCTTGTGTCGGGGAATCCAAGAACAAACACACTTGTTCTGATCCCACTTGTTAGGATCTTGCTCCTCAAAAAGAGCACAATATGATTACCAAATATAAGCAATTAAACATGCAGAAATATCCAGAAACACAAGTAACTAGAATTCACCAATAACATATAATATGAGAGACAATACACTATCTTGTATTAACATTTGTACAAAAAAGAATACAATAAAGAGCCGCCACACTCTTCCACCTTACAAAGGCTTCCCACACCTCAAGTGTACAGTAATTCTTCTTCAAAACACTCTCCTACCAAAAATGGTCCCAACACCCAACTCACACACAGAATTGGTGTTCACCTCTCCAACCAGTCAGTAATAACCCTGCCAGTACACCAAGCACTCTAAAGTACTTCAAGTAGATCTCCCATGAACCTACAACCTGCAATTCAATAGACCATACTTACACATGTAGATCTCCTATGAGATTGTAACAACCTGTAACTCAATGATCTTACAATGGAAGGATCTTCCTTGCCTTCCTTTCTAGCTCATTAGTGGAACTAGGAGAAACACACAATTTGGTCTCTTCACTAGCACACTTTACAATACATGACAATGGGTCTATAAATAGATCCCAGACTTAAACAATAACTTAGACTCTTAGTTTACTAATAATAGACATGTAACTCAAGACTCGAAATAGCCTTTACATGCAAACACTCCGTTCACTTAACTAACTATTCGTGCAACGAGTAGTTCTGGAACACACAGGCGACTGACGTTGGTCCCTGCTTGCCTAGTGCTGACCGGCATCAGCCGACTTCCTACCAATGCCGGTTGCCTTTTGCTTTATCTTGACCGACGTCGGTCATGCTACCGATGCTGATACTTTTGGATCTTCAGCAACCTCCTATTTCTTCGTTTTCAAAGTTGAAGCTTTTAGCTCCACAACCTAACAATCTCTCACTTGGAGATAAATAACTGCAACTGTACCTATACCTGTACACTGTTTAGTTTTTTCCCTTGGCTCTATATCCCTCTTCAAGATCACCCCTGAAGACCACCCACCACAAAACCTATAGTGTAACACCTGTCACCCAAATCACCTGCCACATCCACATCTACAAACCATGTAGAAAATAACTTGACCCTGCATAGCATGTGCACCTGCTGCTGGTCCCTCTAAGAATCCACTGAACTATCCTCCAATGCTTCTTTCCTAGATTGGCTCCAAACTTGTGACAACTCCCACTACTTGGGAAAACTCAGGTATAGTACATAACATGCACTTAACCTCATTATGTGAATCAAGACACTGTTCTGTGAACTGTCCAACCATCGGCATACTAACTGGTCTCACACAATCATCCTGAAACAAAGTCAACCTATAACCTTCCATGTCTCTAGAACACACTCATGCCAAAGAATCTTGCTGCTCCCAGATTCCTCATGACATCCCTCTGAACTAGCTTTACCTTTAGTTCAGTAACTCCCTATATATGTAACCCTACAACAAGCACATCATACAGTAATAGGATAATGTAGCTAATATTATCCAACCTGGTAAAGAGAAACACAATGATCAAACCTTCATTGCCCTGCAGCTTATTCAAGACCATATACCCTGATCTTCCGTCTCACATGTCCATTTCTGCTCTTCTTCATTCTGAACATCCATTCATCTCTCAGTGCTTACATCCAACTGGCAACTCCACCCAAAACTCCTGTTTGGTTCTTCCTCTAAGGAATCACATCCTCCATCCATGCCAAGCTCCCACTGTTTCCTAGATCTCCCTATTCTGCTTCTTTAACAACTTCCTGGTTCTTTACCATAAGTGAGCTAAAAGTAGTGTAAAGAAGGGAAATGATGAATTTGAGGCTTACATACCCTTTAAGTCCTTCATATGGGTGCTTGAGACTCCTTGACAGCTTACTATCCACCCAAAATTTGTCTCAGTGACTGATGCCAGTCACATTCCAGTCTGCACCCGACCGATGTCAGTTCCTTGCGACTGCCTCATCACCGATGTTGGTTCTCCCTTACCGACACTGATGTTTATCTGCCCTGAGTCACCGATGTCAGGCTACACATAATTTATGTCTTTCCCTGTCTAGACATCGACGCTAGTTTTCTAGTCGATGTCAATCTTTGTGTTTTGCTTGTGAGAACTGACTTCTACCCATGAGCTCCTTTTGGATCAAACCCTTGTCCAAATCACCCTTGCTCTGCTTAGAATTCCTCTGCCCTTGTGCTGAACTCTGTCTGTCACTTTCTCCTTGAAAACCAAGGCTTTCCTATTCTTGTCACTAACATCAAATCTCTCAAGAAACGTTACCTTCTTCTTCTACATACAAAAATCTTGATCTATGCTCTTTAAATCTGAAAGCATAACCTTTGACTCAAGAACATGCATCTCCTTCTTATTCATGTGACCAAGCCTATTAAGCCACATCTTTGAATCTACAGCTGAAGTAGATAACCTAGAAAGAGAATCAGTAATACAAGTAGATAGATAAAGCGTACCTACTTTCTTACCTCTTGCTACAACAAGTGCACCCTTGGTAACCTTCCAAGAGTCCATTGTGAGAGTTACTGTGCAACCCTCATCACCCAAACTTCTTATAGAAATCAAATTCTGCTCCAGAACTGGGACATGCATGACCTCCTTTAACACCCATGTGTTACCTGTCTGCAATTTCAGCTTCACTTTCTCTTTGCCAACCATCTGACAAGGCTTACCATCCCCTACACAAATTTCTCCAAAGTCTCCCTGGACATACTCATGAAAAAATTCCCTATTTGGGGATGCATGAAAAGAGGCACCAAAATCTAAAGCCCAAGATTCTACTTTATCTAAAGAACATACCAGAGCATCCTATGCAACATAATCCACAACATCTGCTTCTTCTTCATGTCCTTCATGCTGATCTGCTACCAACCAACAATCTTTCTTTTCCTGCTCTTTCTTTCCATATTTACAACATGTTATTCTGCTATACTTGGACTTGGACCTCCTGCTATTAAACTTTTCCATTCGTAGCTTACTGTCTTCTGCCATTGCTCTACTCCCACTCAAATAGAAACCCCTGTGAGTAACCTGTAATCAACACACTCTAACCAGATCTAATCCAATCTGTTAGTATCCCAACCAAAAGCTCTGATACCAGTTGTCGGGGAATCCAAGAACAAACACACTTGTTCTGATCCCACTTGTTAGGATCTTTCTCCTCAAAAAGAGCACAATATGATTCCAAATATAAGCAATTAAACATGCAAAAATATCCAAAAACATAAGTAACTAGAATTCACCAATAACACAGAATATGAGAGACAATACACTATCTTGTATTAACATTTGTATAGAAAAGAATACAATAAAGAGCCGCCACACTCTTCCACCTTACAGAGGCTTCCCACACCTCAAGTGTATAGTAATTATTCTTCAAAACACTCTCCTACCAAAAACGGTTTCAACACCCAACTCACACACAGAATTGGTGTTCACCTCTCCAACCAGTCAGTAATAACCTTGCTAGTACACCAAGCACTCTAAAGTACTTCAAGTAGATCTCCCATGAACTTGCAACCTGCAATTCAACAGACCATACTTACACATGTAGATCTCCTATGAGCTTTCAACAACCTACAACTCAATGATCTTACAATGGAAGGATCTTCCTTGCCTTCCTTTCTAGCTCATTAGTGGAACTAGGAGAAACACACACTTTGTTCTCTTCACTAGCACACTTTACAATATATGCCAATGGGTCTATAAATAGATCCCAAACTTAAACAATAACTTAGACTCTTAGTTTACTAATAATAGACATGCAGCTCAAGACTCGAAATAGCCTTTACATGCAAACACTCTGTTCACTTAACTAACTGTTCGTGCAATGAGCAATTTTGGAACACACAGGTGACCGACGTCGGTCCCTGCTTGCTTGGTGCTGACTGACGTCGGCTGACTTCTTACCGACACTGATTGCCTTTTGCTTCATCTTGACTGATGTCGGTCATGCTGCCGACGCCGATACTTCTGGATTTCAGCAACCTCCTATTTCTTCGTCTGCAAAGTTGAAGCTTTTAGCTCCACAACCTAACATCTTGAACCATCAACCATAAACCTTAAACCCTAAATTTATAAATCTCAAACCTCTAACCATAAACCATAATCTTGAGTTATCACCTATATAGAGAAAGGAGAAGTGGCATTAGCTAAGAAATATATTAAAAGGATAAGGGCCATTCTAACCTATATAGAGAAATGAGAGACTAGGGACATTCATGTAAAAGGCCTGAAGATGAATTCAAGATTATTTCCTGAATAATTTGTGGGTTTTTTAATCAATGGGTCTATCAATATGCATAAATGTCTAGCTTGAAACATTCAACTTATAACATACATATAATAATGAATAGTCATTCATATATTACATCTACCCCATACCTAGTACCACATGTAGGTATGTTATCACTCATACATGACATATTCTTGTATTTGTAATACAATTACTAATACCAAACACAAATTTAGTTAATAACCCTAGTACACTCCATTTACACCTAAACCATTAACCCCAAAACCCAAACCCTAAACACCATAAACCTTGGATGTTAAACCCTAAACCTAAACCCTAAACACCATAAAACTTGAACACTTAACCCTAATACATTATCCTTAAAACCAAAACAATAATACCTAAACCCTAAAACCTAGAACCTAAACATATAACCTTAAAACTTTATACCCTAGACCCTAAGCCCTAAAACCTAAACTTTAAGCCCTTAACCCTAAAGCATAAATTATAACCCGAAAATCCTAAATCTTAAACACTAAACCATAAAACCTAATATTCAATTATACACTCCCATGTTGGGAACACTTATATGTGTGTATGCAGGAGGTCTATATGTGAATGTTATGTACATGGTAGATTGGTTCTATAACCAATACTATACCTCCACTATTGATGCTATGAATCTCTATCATGTCTCTAAATTTGATGAAGCTCTCATACTAGTTCAAACACTTATATTATAACCCTAAAAGACACAAAATAATACACCACACACTTGTGTTTCATGAGCACTTATGGAACACACACAAACAAAACTAACTAACTCAAAAATAAATTAACTTAAAAGAAAGTCTTCCTCAAGAAGATGGGATTCCACTTGTGTTCACCAAGGGGAGTCTCTATTGTGATTTCTTCTTCCTAGTCACTTGAAACATCCTCTTGATTAGTTATGGATTGATATTTTTCTTCTTCACTTACTTCTCACAAAATGGGCTCTTTTTCAAGAAGGGATGAGGTGGGAGGGTGATGTATAGGCTCATGGGATGGATATGGCCATCAGTTTCTTAGTCCAATTCATATAAGGAAGGGTATGACACTTATCAATGGTCTTCAAGTCTCTAAATCCATGAGGCATACCTTAAAAGGCCTCCAAATTGGAGTTACCACCTTCTCACTTGGTGATCATTGTCTATTCACTATGCCAATTTAGACTGGCTGAAGTGAAAGTGATTGTATAAGTACTTGTGTGCTTTACTAAGGTGATAAATGGATATGAGGAGGCTGGGTCTCATTCTATCTCCCAAAGTGATCCTCATGCTGTGGGAATCTTCTATACCTATAAGACATTAAAATTTATCAAGAAAAGATAAGGTACAAGTCAACTTGATATGAAAGAGACCTAGGGAGTCCTCTGGAAGTCCAAGATCTTTTCCTAGTCAAACTAGCCATCCAAGAAGCTTTTTCTTCCACTTCTTCCCAATTGGGTAATTAACAAGGGTTTTAGGTAGTTTTACCCCTTAGGATAGTTCATAAAATTGTGACATCCAAACCCTAAATAAATTCCACTAGATCTTTACTTAGGACCCTTTCCAACCTATCCTATCTCCTCAAACTCCCATGCTAGGTATCTGTACTAATGTGAGCTTCAAAACTTGGTTTCTCAAGCTCTTCAAGGTATTCTATGCACCTTATCATGTTCTTGAGCCATGAAATGATCTCTTTATGGCTTTAACTACAAAATAAATGTTCTCACACACCTTATATATCCTCATGGAGGTCTTCTAATGCTCTTCAAGGTTCACTTGGTGTTATAAGTGAGGCTACATCTACTTAGGGCTTTTAAGCCTAGTTAAGGCTTAGTAAGCCTAGTATGCACATAGCTACTCATCAAAACCTATAAGTATTTGTTATGATTGTGATGAATCCCATGTGTTTTTTCATGTTCAACACATCCTCCTACATCTCTTATCAAGGTTTTAATAGTCTCTAACTCATTTCCTTACCCTTTTCATAATGAGCTTGCAAGATTTTTCCTCTTGGGAGTGCCCTCTATTTGAGAAAAAATAGAGGTCACTTTCCCTATTGTCCTAGATAAAATGATGATATGAGGGGATTGGGAAAGTCATGGGGACCATATATACAAATTTTTAGGGTTGGTTCACACTCTTAGCACCTCCAAATCTCACAAAACCCCAAGGTAGACTTCTTAAGCACTCATTGTGTGCAGGGTTTATGTGTCAACTATAGGTTAAGGCTTGAGATCAGTTTCCACCCCTATTTTTTGGAATAAGTACCTAATTAGGTTTTTATAACCATGGTTAAGGTTTTATAATTAAGTCTAACACCCATTCTTTCTTCCCAACTCCTCAAAGTGTACTCTTTATTAACCTAGGCTTAAATTACAATCAACTGTGACTGTGTGCCTACTCGTAAAAGTTATGCCTCTAGGTGGACATTCTATCTTATTTTCACATCTTCTTTAGATAATAACCCTAGTGCACTCCATTTCTACCTAAACCATTAACCCTAAACCCCAAACCCTAAACTCTAAACCTTATGCCCTAAACATCGAAACCTAAACCCTAAGCCATAAAACATAAACCATGAACACTAAATAGTATACCTAAACCCTAGAACCTAATCCATATCTTGAAATTGTAGGGATCATTTAAACCTATATAGATAAAGGAATGACTAGGGACATTCGTGTAAAAGGCTTGAAGGTGGATTCAAGATGAATTCTTAATAATTTATGGGTTTGGTTTTTTTAATAAATGGGTCTATCAATATGTATAAATGGCTAGCCTATAACATTCAACCTATAACATACATATAATATGATATAGTCATTCAAACATTACATATACCCCATACATAGTACTATATATAGGTATGTTATCACTCATACATGACATATTCCTATATTCATGTATAGTCACTCATACCAAACACAAATGTAGGTAATAACCCTAATACACTCCATTTACACCTAAACCATTAACCCAAAAATCTAAACCCCAAACCCTAAACACCATAAACCTTAGGATTTAAACCCTAAACCTAAACCCTAAATACCATAAACCTTGAACACGTAACCCTAATACATTATGCCTCAACCCAAAATAATAATACCTAAACCCTAAAACCTAGACCCTAAATATAGAACCTTAAAGCCTTAAACCCTAGACTTTATATCCTAGACCCTAAGCCTTAAACCTAAAATTTAAGCTATCAACCCTAAATCCCAAACCATAAGCTTAAAATCCTAAATCCTAAACACTAAACCATAAAACCTTAACCTTATAGGTCCTTAATATTAAACACTAAACCTTAAACACAAAATTCAAAATCATGAACCTTAAGCCCTAAACATTAAACCCCAAACCCTAAACCCAAAACTTAAAACCTTGACCCTTAAACTTTTAACACTAAACCATCATCCTGAAACCCTAAGCACTAAACCATAAACCTTGAAAGTTGAACCCTAAACCACAAACCCAGAACCATAAAACCTCAAAAACCTAAAACCATAGACCCTAAATCCTAAAATTGGGTAAACCCTGGACCTTAAAACCTAAATACCAAAACTCAAACAATCAACTCCAAACATCAAACTATAAACTTTGAACCCTAAACCCTTAACCTAAAACCCTAAAAATGAAACTTAAATGACAAACACTAAAAATATATTATGGAAAACACACTATAGAGGAATGATGTAAGCATTGGTAGTTCAACTCAACCCCCTCTCCACTTTCCTATCATAATTCGTACATAAGCGCAAAGATTTCAATGCAAGGAGAAAATATGCCATAAAAAAGTCATTGGCACAAATGCTAATGATTTATACTTATGACCCACATCATTATTTGAAAATAACTCACAAACATGATAAGATCCAAAATGATCCAACCCTTTCACTCAATGATTTGGAAATAACTATCTAGAAGAAAGATTTCACCTCATATGAAGCAAGCACAAAGAGGTAATTTTTTTTATCCATCATGATTAGGTATGATGATTGACAATGAGGGAATTGTTAGGGACATTGAGGGATGAAGACAGATGAAGAGGGGGTGATTAGGGATGATTAAGGATGATGAGGGTTGATGAGGGAGTGTTTATTGATGATTATGGGTCTAATGAAAGATGATGAAGGATTGACTAGGGGTGATAAGAAATGATTATGGTTAATGAGGGAGTTATTAAGGATGATGAGAGTCTGACTAGGGATGATGCTCATGATGATGAGATAGTGATTCTATATGATTAGGGTTGATGAGGTTTGATGAGTTGGAGTGTTTAGGGATGATAAATGACAATGAGGGATGATGAGGGATGATAAGGGAGTGACTAGGGATGATGAGGGTTGATGAGGGAGTGATTAACAATAATGAAGGATGATGATAACCAATGAGAGAGTGATTAGGGATAATGAGGGACAATGAGAACTAGTGAGGGAATGAATAGGGATGACAAGCACAATTATGAGGGTTGATGAGGGAGTGATTAAGGATGATGAGGATCAATAAGGGAGTGTCCTATGTGAATTTGGAATGCTAGAATATGAATTTATTCTACATGACTTTGGAATAATACATGAGATTATAATTGAAGAATGCATGGATTGACCATCCATCTGACATTTGTTTTAGAGTGTGGTATCTTTTTATAATGAATTTGAATGGTGTTTTGATTTATTCTATTTCAAATGGAGTCTATTAGGGTGATTAACTACATTCATGTCAAGTATAAGTTATCGTATCATGATTATAGGTAGATGACATGTATGAGTGAATGTATACATATATGTAATAAGTATGCGATAGATGTCATGTATGAATGACCTATCATGACTATAGGTATGTTACAAGCTACATGATATAGGGAAATTATTTATGCATATTGATAGACCCATTGATTAAAAAACCCATAAATTTCAAGAATACGCCTTCAAGCTCGAGTATTCAATCGGGTAGGGCATACTCAAGTAGGTAAAGTAGGTAGGGCATACTAAATTAGGTGAAATATGAGGGGCATAATCAATGGTATAGATCTATTACATACGTAACATGATTTTTAACCTCATTTCTCATTTTATCTTTTGATCTTGAAATTCTAAAAACTAAGTATTGGCTGGAATAAAATTTGAAAAACTAACTTCTAAATTGTAACTCTTACAGCTCTGTAATTAATTTTAGAAGATGTTGAGTGGCCCTAATTTGTTATATTTATTAAAATAAATTTAAAATATAAATTTACATTTAAAATTTATTTTAATAAATATATCCTTGCAAATAAATTATGTAAACTTATACTTAACATTTATTTTACTAAATATATCCTTACAAATAAAATACATCTAATTGCAAAATAGAAAAAAAAATACATGGGTTTCAAATGTTTAATTGTAAACCCAAAAAAAAACAAATACATGGCTTGAAAAAAAAAATTAACTCCAAAAGGGTGTACGGCCTTTAAATATTTCAATTTTTTTTCATTTTCCCTCCAAATCTACCTTGGGTACAGTCTTGGAGAGGTCCAAACCTACCTTGAAATTGGTCATGGAGTAGCCCACTTAGTTTCTAAGAAATTTAAGTGTCATTTTTATCTTTGTCAACACATCTGATCAAGAAACTTTTATTATTTAAAAAAAATTATATGGGTTTGTAGATGATAAATTGTAGTTTTAGAATATATATATATTTTTAATATTAGAATATTATTTATAATTATTACTTAATTTATACATAACATACCTCATTATGGAATATATACATATCGTCACAAATTCCCTTATAACTTTTTGAATATTAATCAAAGATTATAAAATTTATATCTCAACAATCTACACATTATCAACTATGCTTTAATAAAAATTGATTTTCATGAAGTTAAGGTCAAAAAGTTGTGTTCATACACTTGCAGTTTCAATTTTCTAGTTGTCTTGATTAGTAAAATTATTTAAAAATTATATATAATAAAAATTAATAAAAAATATTCTCAACAATCTTTGACATTTCACCTATCTATATATGAAATTTCATATAAAAATTCAATCGTTTACTAAAAAAAAGTGTGTTTGTACACATGCACTCTCCTTATCTTTTTACAAAAAATTAACAACCTATTATAATAAATGCATCTATTTTTTACACTTTTATCATCTGGGTGTTATAAAAAATTATATATTTATAAACTACATCAAAATTTTATAATTGATATTTTTATGTCATTCTCAAATTCCTTTTCAAAGTATGTCTAATATTCTCTCCAAGTTCAACTATTGTTATTTTTAGAAAAAAAGTATCACTTTATACCCCACTTTTGTCCCCCATTATCTTGCATCTACCCACCTATAAAGGATGATATGTTCTCTAATAACATAAAAATGAGGTGTCATTATGAAAATTTTCATTGTGACAATGTCCGTTGCTACTGAAAATATACCTTTATACATCATTTTCAATACATTTGATGTAAAAATTATTTATGAAAGCTTCAAATCACATGATTGACCATCTTGGTGTGTTCAATACATCTAAAAATGTATAAATCAACTGGTCACATGACCACATTTGCATAAACTAGTGATTGGTCACACAAGTTACAACAAATGTCGTAAGTGTTACATGACTTACACCCTTGTAATCTAATTACAAATATAATATTCCAAAATATTATTTTAGATTAAAAAAAGTCACCAAAATATAGTGGAAGGGGTTTGAACATGTAACCTCTTTCTTTGCATGTAACTAACAAAAATTTATTTGCCAACTCTATAAGTAATTTTTAGAATATAAATAGAGAGTATTCTAAATAAAGTTGGTTTTGTTTGATTTTTCAAAAAATAAAAAAATAAATGAGGGCATGTAAAATATTTTTACCAAAAATTTTCATGGGATGTGAAAAAAATTGTGATTGGATTTTGAATTTGTGGGGCCCTTCTCAAAGTAACACGGTTGAAAAATCAATTTTAAAGCAATTAATTTTAAAAGAGCTATGTCATGGATACTCCTAGCATGCCATTAAATGTTGGAGGACTGAATTTTAATTCCACTACTGTTGCTCAAACAATTTCATGCTTAGACTTCCGTACAAAGGCCTTACATGTAGAAAATTTCTTGAATTTTAAGCTTTGATAGAACTAAAAGACAATTGTTGTTGAAAGGCTGCACAATTGCATATTTTTACCTAGATGGGATTTAAAACCAAATAATCAATGAAATAAGGGTTTTTGAGATTTGTTTCAATTAATATAATATTTGATTTATACATCAAAATGCCATGACTGATTCCCGAGACTTTTGAATGCTATATAACTCAAAAAGTAAGGGTTTCTAATCTACAAAGGCCATACAAAATGATAATTTAAATGTTCAAACCTTTGAAAAATTACTTCAAACCTTCCAAAAAATTGCTTGCTCTTCACTTCCATGCATAGCTTACTCCATCCTTGGATAGATTCTAATGTTGTAAATGGGAACTCAATAATGCATAAGATTCTTAAATCAACATTACTTAGGGATTTTATCATGCCTATATTCAAATTGTTTAATGGGAGTAGTGATCCTTTTTTACATCTTAAGAGTTTTATAACTTCCATGGATAAATATAATAATGATAGAATTGTACTTAAAATATTTCCTAAAAGCTTAACGAATAAAGCTTTGGATTCGTTTCATCATCTTCTTAGTGGCTCTTTACATCCACATCTTGAGTTAGAATAAATGTTTTTAAAACAATATATTCTAAAAAAGAGACTAAGAGTTACATAAGAGTGTTTACCTTATTTACATCAAGGAAAATGAAAACATATCAATGCTTACATCTTACGCTTTAAGACTTGTGTGCATCAATTGATCTATGAACCAACAAATTTGGAGTCACGATATATTTTTTGTAGGGGGCTTATTTTTCCCCTAAATGAGAAATTGTTTTATCACACATGTGAATCTTTTCAATATATTTATTTTGAGTCCATTTCACTTGAGAAATAGCTTGCATATATTCTAAATTAGGATCATGGGAATATAAATAAAAAATTAATCAAAAGGAGGTTACACATGAGGAAATTGAGGTAAGGAATAAGAAAGTGACACAAATAAATAATACTTGTAAGGCATCATAGATTATGAGATCATCTTCAACTAAAAAGATTCATCTAATCAAGTTTGATAGCTTTAAGGATAAGCCAAATGTTGTCCTAAAAAAATTTCTCAATAGGAAATTGATTAGGTTACCTCCTACTCAGTATCATCCTCCTTGTCATTAACAAAGAGTAACGTTGAGATCATTTTTCAATTATCATCATATGAATGGACATACAAATAATAGTTTTATGCACCGTGACAAAATATTAAACAATTTATACATAAAGGTGTTATTACATTTTATAAATCTACTAACATTTCTACATGTTCAATCTCTCCTCCTCCTTATACTTCACACTCTACATAAATTGATTTTGCCTAGGATGTTCCTATGAAGGAGACAATTTTAATTTGTGTTTTGATAGAAGGTGAGTGAAAATTGGCATTGTTGTTGATGACAAGGTACAATACAATACATGCACAATTGGATTTCTAAGAGAATTAGCATAATATGAGTGAGACTTACAACATACTACTGCATATGAGAATGAAATTGGGCATATCACTCTATCGATTACTTGGGCACTTAAAATAGTGAATATATCATATATTGTATAGTGAATACATTATTGATTTTACAACACACTATTACACAAGGTAATGGAATTATTGGGCAGTCATGGTTGTAACAAATGAATGTAAAATTGGATAAAGATAAAATGATCTTGTCATTCAATTTTGAGGGTAGTCTACTCACATATCAATGAGATAGAAAAATTACAAGAATACTCCTTTTAAGAATATAGTTGCATCTCATATTACATAGTCATGGATACCAAAGAAAAATAAATGAGCTATAGATCAAAGATATGAATAAGTAATGAACATTTCATAGAAATAACAAGAAAGTAAACAACATCAAGTAGGATTAACATAAATAAATTTAAGTGTGACTATTCCTAAGAGTCTAATACCACAAGTACATTATCGAGATTTAATCTCAATTGAATAATAATACACTGCATAATTATTATCCCCATTAGGTTGGTTAGCTGATTCCATATTTATCAAATAATTTGCTTATACACACATCCAAAACCAATACTATATTAGTAACACATTATGTCACTACATCACACCATATCAAATATCAAAAATATATAAACACTAACTAGTATGTGATTACATAATTATGATTCCAAATTAAAATCACTATCAACTTAGATGATAAATCCATTACACACGACATAATATAAGCAAGTATAATAAATAAATCATATATATAAATCAAGTGTGTCAATACATCAAGTACTTAATAATAGGGCCATGATTACTATGACCCTCTACATCAACATTGTTATCTATCAACATGGGCGCTCATGATGAAGATGTCCCACTATCATTCTATCTTGACCTATATCAATTGATTCTTCCTCTCTCAATACTCGTAGACAATTACCCTCACCTAGAGTGTTGTATGCTCATGTTATCAGCAAACATACTCTGATAATAAAATCTATCCATAATATAGAGCAAGAACTAGAGGGGGCACCAAATGTCTCACTAGCTTAATTATTAACTCATCATGCTCAACTCTCAACTCATCTAAATTAACTCAGATCATCAAGCCCAGATGTGACTATCATGTATGCATAAATAGACATGGAAAATTGATCAAAGAGTAGGGCATAAATACCTACTATGTCTGTATCCTAATTTATGAGATATTTTAGGTACTACCTCATTTAGCATGTATCTAGTTATCACTTCAAGTGTTGCGTCACAATTGTCTTCCAATACTCCTCAACTCCTATAACACAAGTTACATAAAAAGCATTACCAACAAGTTATCAAATACATGGAAAAAATTTACAATCTTAATTTAACGTACATACTTTGTATACATATATCCATGGGAGAATTATTGGATTAAGAAGTTGACGGTCCATCCCCACCATCTTTATCACCCTATGCGCCTGCAACATCCTCTACTATAATAATAAACAAGATAGCCCACCAAATTTATATCCACCAACTTGTATACTCTATCATACATCTATAATCATCCACATCAACTATCTTGTCAACTAGATCTACCTCAGTCAATGACATGGGTGTTAGGTACACCACACTAGTTGACCTCACTCATCTAGACGTTTACTAACTCTGTATAATTATTCTCAAACCCATGGAGCCTAGGAAACGTCTTATCTAATTCCACATTGACATGCTACATACTCATATTAAAAACACTCATATACTCCAGGCCATCGATCATAGAACCAACAACTAATTCAAAATCTACATAATTGTACCCCATCTTCCTCTCATCAAGTATATCCTTGGTATGGTTTCCATATGATAGAATTTTATATAATACAATCAATTATCCTATGATAATTCATGGTACCACACCTCAAACCACGGACAATAATGATTCACCTATGTGAAAATATCTAGGAATGTACCTATTCACCACATGGCATACATATATGTCATATCATAGAAATGTGTTTATATGCCCAATAATGCAATAGTATGGATGATTCTAATCCCCCAATATAACCCTTTCTAGTAGACTTGTATAGATCTCTATATAAATGCACTAACATGGTGCACCCCCATGAATACATTGTATCATGGTCCTCAATATTTTGAATAATATAATGCATTTTGTATGACATGGAAATACCACTCCTCTTTACAACAATAAAGGATGATAATAATACATACAAGAATATTTGCACATGTGGAACATCATATAACACAATCTCAAAAGGTAATATGGTAGAATCTATAGTATTATAATGTGGCCTTCTAGCATGGTCAATCATATATAAATTACCCTACCCCATAGGGTCCTATCCCTTGTGGCCATATGGTGGCTCAAGTACCAACCACCACTACTCTCATAATCCTAACATCCTCAAGTGCCACTGTCATCTACCCCATGGGGAGTCAAAAATTAAAAGTATTTAAATCCCATCGCTTTGTAAGTACTATCATCATATGCATGTCATACGGCATCAATTCTAAATGACTAGCATGCCCTGATCAGGCCTAATCTACATAATATCTCTCATCATCACGTAGTGGTAATGCTCATATCATCTCTATCAATCAACCATGTCTAAAGTCTTGACCCTAAAATCACAAAGTGCAATACAAATTCACTTATTTGAGGGTTATTCATTATAAATTTTATAATTACAATAAAAACATCGTAGTACTATACATGCATTTCCATTCAGATAGGTCTGTAGTAGAGTAGACACTATCGTGACAAAGTAGACACTATCACAAGATAGGTCCAAGTTTGGACTGGATAATTACGTGAGGTTTTGGACACTTCTGTCATCAACTGCCTCTAGAAAACAATGAAATTTATTTCAAACTATGTAAAATTAATGAAAAACTACATTTTTTTTTTTTTTTTTGAAAAGACATGAAATAAATAATTTTTTTTTTTTTTTTTGCAACATATCAATGCGATGCGACATTTGTATATAATGAAACCTCTATATTTTCCAACCATGTTTAAGTAATATCTCATCTTTGAAGAATTATATATATTAAAGCCCAAAAACTAAACATAAATAAATTACAAATTATTTTTGAAATTAAAAATTCAATTCATTTATAACCAACCAATTTTTGTACTATATAATACAAAAATTAAATTTTAATATTAATATACTATTTTGTGCTATATAATACATAAGTTAAATTTTAATATTAATATACTATAATATGATACAAAAGATATCTTGAGCCTCATATCTCATTTTATCCTCCCATCAATTTGATTCAACAAGTACAACAATTATCCACACGATAATATTTAAAAAAAAAAAAGATAATTAGACAAAAAGAAAATTTTTATGTGCTTATACATTTTATTTGATTTCAGCCCTATCCTACTTATTAATGGATAATAATTACATACAATGTGATAATAATAATGAATATTACCTATGCCAATCCATTCATAACTCTCACACATGATAACTATGGTACTTCACTACTCACTACACTAATTCACTAAGGGGTAATCAATATAATTAAATAAAAAAGACAATAATTTTCAATGAAAATCCAAGACAATGATTAAAATCATATAATTCAAATTTATTAATTTGGTCTTAATAATTGATAAAACACATACGTTAGTTATATTGTCACTTCTATAATAAATTGATTACATCTAACATTATAACACAATCACTCTTTTGATGGATTATATATAGTCACACATAATTCTCATATGAACAATTAAATCTATGATGTCATAGTTCCACATGTGAATGAACATAATTTGCATAATGATTATTTTTGTTTTTGATAAGAACGATTCACACAGCTTCATGCCTCATCAAAATGGGGGCATACATGGTGACTCTTGATAGAGTTAGATTTACATTGCACACATTATCAAAATGACATAAATCATATAACTCATATTAGGTTAGATTTCATGTAGATTATTACAATGTTTTTCTATGTTTATTTTACTCATATTATGATAGGTTTGATTTATATTGGGGGTGGATGTGCATTTTATGTCATAAATTTAATTTGATATTATATAGATTATAATAGATCTTATGTAAATTATTATAAGTTTTTATATATTATTTAAGTATAAATTTAGATTGTGATAAATTTAATATAAATTGGGAATATGTGCATGACACATGTCACATATTTCATAAGATTGTGAAATATTTCATAGATTTAATCATAGTATTACACAAATTATAGTACTAAGTTAATATAGATTTTTTACAATAGAGATATATGTAAAATATAAGTTCACTTTTTTATAGATATCATATGACTCATATTACTAAATGAAATGGCTACTCGTATCATTATCTACTCATTATTATTCAAATTCATTTCAAACATTAAATTATACTTAGGTATGACTCACATTGAATCACATAATTTGTTTATAGTATACGATTCAAAAACTTTACATAGACTCTTAAGCATTATTGGAACATTTATTGTATTTTTTAGAACTATAATATATTTCATTACTCATATATATATAGAGTTATGTGAGGTTGAATTTATGCTTGTATTTTTTAGAATACATAATATATTCTATTACCCATATATATAGAATTGTGTGGGATTGAATTTATGCTTGAATTAACTTTCAAGCACTTATTAATTTCAAATGAAGGTTGGGAATTTACATCTCAATCTATGGAATTACATTATTTTTTTTACAGATTTTATTCAGATTCTAAATATTAAACTAAATATAAGGTTCATCTCTATAAATAATATTTAAAATTTTATTTGATTCTATATTTAAAAAAAAATGATTCTACATTTTAAACTAAATATAAAGTTCATCTCCATAAACAATGTTCAAAATTTTATTCAATTCTATACCCCCAAAAAAAGAAGATTAGAGACACTTTCTACATATAGGTTGGGTCTTTCACATCAATAATATCTCCACTCCAATGACATGAGAATACCACATGAACAACAAAAGACAACATACTTTTAGGTGTAACCCATCCTTAATTATTTTGATATTTGTCATTCTATTTTTCCATTTGAATAGTGATTAAGTCACATTTTTGTTGGCATGTATGCACTATATTATAAAGCATGGAAGGTAAATAAAAATCTAAATTCAAGACATCCAATGCAAGTTCGTGTTTTTTCCATCATTTTAAATCTGTATTTTTTATTTTAATTACATATAAGATTAAAGTGGGGCCATTTTTAGACATTTGAATTTGTCATAAATCTAGTTTTTAGAATGTTTTAACACAATTTTATAAATATATATTTTTAATAGAAAATAAGATAATTATTGGCACAATTGTTTGGGTCTTGGATTTTTTTTGTCTTTGTTGTATGCAATTGTATAGTCGTGTTTTACTTTTTTTATTTTATGAATCTCATCACATAGATCCTTAATATTGTCTTATTAATATTATATATTTTCTATGTTTTTGGACAACTTCATAAGTTATGGACATATTTATGGTAGTGGAAGTATTTGTAAACTGTGGAAATGTATAGATGCATTTTATAGATTTTTTTGGGTCACATTTCATTAAGATCTTTTTATTTTATCCGTTTGAACCTTGTTGGGTCGGATTTTGCATGCTAATAGTTTCTTAATTCAAAATTGATATGTGTGTACATGTGTGTGTGAAATTAAATGATAGATAAAATTATTATTTAACAAAAGGCACACTCATAGCACACAACAACAATCTAGCTTATGTTTATGATATTTTTTAAGTTTTTAAGAGATATATCTATTTTCATGTTTATAAAAAAACAACGCTTAGGCAAAATTGTACTTATACTTACACTAGCACGATTTGGCACACCCACACATTATCAGGAGAATGACATGTAGTTTTATCGCTTTTAAGAGTATTGGTAATGTAGGCAATGTTCAACTTATAATTTGGAATTAGCTGAGGTCAGTCTAACCCTTGATTTTCATCCATCTCTCCCTAATTCACACTTGATCCTATATCGTAAAACTAGGATTTAAATCAAGGAGAAACAAACATATATAATCACGTAAGATAAAAAATAGCTTTATGTGTATGAACTCTTAGTAGACACAAGTGTAACAGTCATAATTATCTGGACAATTATACCCTATTGCAAACAAGGTTCAACTGCGATGGTGTCTAATAAGTCTGGATTTGTCTAGATTTACATTGATATTCTTTTTTTAAAATCCAAACATTTATATACCATTTTTTAATCATTTTTAATGATTATCTCTTTCGACATACTCACAACAAGTTGAGTACATTATTTCTTTAATATTTTCAAAAAATAAAAAATTACTATATTTATTTAGTTACACTCATATTTGTTTAATAAATGTATATCTTAAAAAATCTCATTTATTCAACAAGTTTATCTTGTTTATGGTTACACTTAATCAAAATAGGGTTAAACACTCACTGAAGGCATGCTTTTCCAATTTTAGTGATTGATTTCTAGTTTTTATTTACACTAGCATAATGTTTCCACTCACCTTTCACATCTTCTTTTACTTACATTAGTTTCTTTTATTTTGGTGAATGCTTTCATTATATAATGAAAAATAATTTCTGATGTTCCCCATAAGTCTTATTTCTGATTTTATATTTCTAATTCAATTTTTAAATATGTATCTTCTTTTCTTATTTCATAGTTTAATCATCAGCCTTAGCTTCCTTCATGTAATTAATGCTTAAATATCATACTACCTATGAGTCCTATATATATACATATTATTGGGCAAAGTACTTTATTGAGTAGTGTTAGTTGTGATTTGCTTCAAATTTCTTTGTGTGGTGTTTGTGCTTCTTTATTCTAAAAAATACCAATTATTATTGAAATGACTATTATTTTTGATGATAATGTGCGTGCACACACGCGTACGCATGCGCACGCACGCACACACACACACACACACACACACACACACACACACACACACACACACACATGCACACACTTGACATGCCTCTTTATGATTCACTTGATAATGAAAATGCTTGTGATAATCATGCTAATGTTCATAATATTAGTGCTTGTAATGATGCACATACTATTAAAATTAATGAACAAAACTTTAAGATTATGATTGCAATTTATATCGATAATCATCTTGAGAAAATCCCTAACTTGAGGCTACAATTTTTATAGTTACAAAAAAATGAAATAAGAGAATTATAAATAAGACAAGGACCCTACACATGAGAATGGTACAAGCATTCTTTTGCATATTTGCAATCCACCTATTATAGTCTCTATACTTATATTGGGTGGTAAGGCTAGTGCTCTTAATCCTTCTATGCCTACAACGAGTGTCATTTCTACTCAGGTTATTCCTATCATTCCTATATTCAAGATACTAATCAAACCCTTATATCTACCAATGTTAATCCTATAATGACTCTCACACATGCTCCAACATCTCAAGATCCACTCCTCTAACAAAAACTTCAATATATGCAATTTAAAACTACACAATTATCTCAAGAATCTCAAAATCTTAGTCTTATGGTTTTATTTCATGACATATTACACAACCCATTAGCTCATAACATTCATATTCATCATTTTCTTCCTAATTTTTCAATGCCTAAATTTGACTTATGCAATGGCAAGGGTGACCCTTTGCATCACATTATATCCTATTTTTGTTCATGTTTTGGTTTTCCTCATGATGACTTATTGATGACTATGATTTTTATTAGAACTCTCAAGGACTATGCCTTGGATTAGTTTCATGCATTACCTGTAGTCTCAATGCATTGTATTATTGATTTAGTTGACTTATTATTAGCTCAATTTTATATAAACATTAATTAAAAGGTTAAGTTTTTCTCAAATTGTACAACTGAAACAAGGATCTAGTGGGAATGTTCTTGACTATATACTTAGATATAGGACACTGCTTACAAAGATGTCTCATTAAATCCCTAATAGTGAGATACAAAGTATTTTATCTAAAATTTTGATACAAACCCTCAAAGATAAAGTTATGTTCAACACCTAATAATATTTTGATTAACTTTTACATATTCATCATGACTATAAGATTAAAATTTTATAGGCCAATATGCTCAAATTACATTTAATGCTTCTACCTCTACTTCCTCCAAATATCATGGAGAATCAAAATTCAAAGGTAAGTCTAATTATACACTAAAATTTAAGATACTAATGAGGTTGAAATTGAAAACATAATATCACAACCTCCTAACAGGTTTGTTCTTCCACCTTCTACAAATGTTTGATAATTTACAAGGTTAATTGAACCTCCTTACAAAGTGCCTAAATGCTTACTTGAGAGAAAATTGATTACTCTACTTGAGTTATATAAATTGGATTCTTCTTGACCTATGCCTAAAGGATACGATACCAATCGATAATTTGATTGCCATAAATATTTCATACATTTTATGAATCAATGTTATAAACTACATTGTAAGATATAATATCTATTCAATGGCAAAATTATTAAAGCTAATGGCCATAATTCCAAATTGAATGAAATAATCACAACACCTAATCAATGCTTGAAAATATTCAATAATTATTTGTCAAATCATAATAATAAGAAGTAATATAGTGTTCAGACGACTACATCTATACATTAATCAACAGTTTTCTAAGATCTTATCATTGATAATATTATCTATATGGTTATTGTATCTCAAAATCAAACATCATATATCAAATTATATTACCATGAGATTCCACACATAACAATTTTTAAAATGGTCCATTTAATATAAATGGTTTTTTTTTTATTCACATCATGTGTTCACATATGACATTATGATCATTAGCAGATCAAGCCAAAATTTAATTATAGTGTCATTTATAACTAGTTGAGGCTACACTTAATGAGAGTTACTTGGTAAGATTATGATACTTAGGAGTTATGATGGTATTACATGCATGTCCCTTGGTTGGATTACATTATCAATTACAATTCATCCTAAGACCATATTAGTGTTGTTAAACATAGTGTCATATATCAGTGCTTATAATCTATTACTTGGATACTCATGGATAAATCAAATGAGAGTAATATCATCAAAATTAAATCATCACCTTAAGTTTGTGCATAATAAAAAATTACATACTATACATATCAAATATTTTGAGTTACCTATCCCACATAAGAAACAACATGATATATTAACTAAAGCACCTAAAATGTAGTCATTCAACTTGATGTGATAACTGTTGTTATTTTAACACCTTCGATTATGGTTTTGACTATATTATTGTCTATAGATTTGACATATCAAGTCAAAACTCCTAAAGTTAATACTTATACAGTTACATTGCTAGAACTTATAGTGCCTAATCATCCACATCAAAATATTTATTTACAACCTCTTGCATTAGCTCCTACCAAAGCACCTAATAATATTTAATATACACCAAGACACATATGAACTAATGTGTGCTTTAAAAAAGGTTATGGTGAATCCTCAAGCCCGCTATCACTATATCTATCTTTAGGATGATGATTCAAGTTGTTGCACAACTTATGACCATTTCTATGACATTTTAGATGAAATAATTAGTTAGGCATGCTATCCTATCTATTGAGCTTCATAGATATATCATTATTATACTATAGTTTCTTGTTTACATTTTCTTCTGTGTTTCATGGCTTTCATGTGCCTTCCTCCCTTGAGTTTATTTCATAACTTATATTTCTTCTAGATTTCATATATTGGCCCTTGCTTTCTCTTGTATTGACATTCTTCTATCCCCTTGGTTTAAATTACTTGCTATTTTGCATTAGTTCTTCCCTTTCAATTTTTCATCCATTTTAGACACCTGCAAACTTTTGGATGATGAAAACATATATATCAAGACCTTCCAACCTTCCATACACAAAGTTATAAGGAAATTTATAGATTTTTTGAGTCCTCTTCTTATTTCTTCCTTGATTTTCAGCCCTTGGCCTATCTATATGCATTCTTCTCTTGATTTTTACTATTATTCATGCTTGAATGCTCTACCTTGTTTCTTTTTGCATGTCCTCCTTGGCTTTATATTTGTGTGATCTAATAACTTCTTCCTAAAAAATTAAAAAATTATAAAAAAATAGAAAACATTAAAAATCAAAAATTTATTTTCATTTATCATTGCTAATGGATACATATCATGTTTATCTACCTATGATATAATTTTTACATATAAATGCTATATGTGTTTCTCATGGTATTCTCTGACTAGGTGAGATGCATGATATATAGGTTAGATATGATCATGCACTTACAAATGTTATGTGTTTTCATCATGCTCTTATCAAGGTCATTGTGACATTAGTGGGAGGCCTTATACTGGGGCATCTCTTTATAGAGGATTTTAACGTATTATCAATTTTGGTTTTCCATTTATCATATAAATCTAGTTACATTAATTATACATATCATGTTTTTATCTAATCTTGCATGTTACATGGACATATATATTTCATTATTACATATGAATATTACATTACCTATTCTCTTGGGTTCTTATGATTTCTTGATTGCTTGCAGGTGCATGTTTGTGCTTGTGTGTGTTGTTAGTCAATGTCTTGTATAGTCTTTGTCCTTAAATAATACTTTAACCTATAAAATCCCTTGTTTTAGCCCTATGATTCCAAGTTTTGACAAGCACTAAGGTGCAAGGTGCAAGTAATTTTCAAACCAATCCATATTAAGTAATCAGATGTTTATGTTCCAACTCTAAGTCAAATGGAATATTCATGCATCTCTATTTATTTGATCTCATAATGGTCAACCTAATAATTTAATTATGTAGAGTCTTACTCTTCAGTTTATGGTCTCCATCTTGTTGGGACTAATGTGAATAATTTACCATACCTTTAGGACTATTATAGTTACATTATGGATGTATAAGGGCATGATTTATTGTTTCTTGGTAGTACAACCAAGTAGTTAACATTGGTTGTATGAGCAACCTTGTGATTCCATGTTATTATTGGTTGCTATGACACTTAGTGTAACACATGTCCTCAACACATACCCAATAAAACATGACCAATTTTTTTATATTAATATCCACATACATCTAAAAATAATATGATAACAAAGAAATGAACCCCCTTAAAAAATTTTACAATTCGCTTATTGTCAAGAATAGATGTCGTGGTTACTTTATGTCCTCTCATGTAGTAAGGGATAGTTCCTGAATATTGACCATAACCAACCAATGGTGAGTAATTGGTAGAATAGGCCATCAACAAGATGGATACGTTCAAGACCTATAGACATGAGAAGGATCTTAATTTTTTTTGTTAGGTTAGTTTCACCCACAGTTAACTTATTTTTACATTCCTCTATCCCTAAACCACATGGAATATTAACACCTCAAGGATTCAATCCTCTGTACAATATTCAACTAAAAGAATACTCAATTCCTCACTTCGTTTTTATTTATTTCTTATCAAAGTTATATATACAACATAACTATTAATGTAGAGAATTAAAGTAGAATTATGAAACTATATCATCATTATAAAAAGGTGACAAGTCCTCATAGAGTACCACATAAGGGTGAGTTTATGAATAATTTGATTTTATAATTCTATGGTCCTTATCAATAATGAATAGTAATAACTCAAGGGTATATGAGATTTATATTGGAGACAAGGTTCAAACCTATCACCATCACATTGTAGCATGGTCCAAAGATGAGAGAGTAATAAAGATGATTGTTTCCCATCCTTTATAAGATAATGTAATCAAGGACAAATTGTAAAATTCATAATGTTTTCTAAGCATGATCATACTTAATCCAAGATAGTATGAAGGTTAATTCTAATAATAGAGATGGAGATTGCACCTTGAGTTATAAGGCCACCAATTATTTTTGTAATGAATAAAGCAAAGAATTCAACTGATATAATTCTTACACATTTAATAAGAGTAAATCCTTAATATTATATTTACTTTTAAGTATTATTCTTATAGCGCAACCTATCCACTAGGCCAAGCATGCTTATATACCTCAAGAAGGGTTATGTTCTTCCACAAAATAAGGCATTGAATATATAATTATAATTAAATTTAATAGGTCAAAGCTTATCAAGATAGTAATATGTTTGACATTCTGAGACAAGTTTATCATTTTAATTCCCTTTCATGGACTTCTTTCTAATCATAATTGAATAATAGATCTCAATTATTGATAAGCAAGAATAAAGGTATTAATATTTAATTTAAGACTCTTGGTCATGAAATAATACAAATTTTCTCAAAGAGATGGGACAACATAGGTTTTGTTCCATATCAAACATCTTAAGTTAATCAAGTCTTCCTTCAACCCCTTAAGTCTATCAAAATGGTAAAAGTAAAGCTCTTGAAGAGCCTAACATATGTAGAATTATTCATTAAATAACTTTAATCTTCTACTACCATTTTATAATACCAACTACACATCATTTATATATCAAATAAATTATATATAAGCTTTACATATATTTAACATGTGCCCATATTATCTAAATTTTCACCACATCTATTAATTGCATCCTATTTATACTATATTTTAACCATATAATGTTATAAAATTTCAATCCTTTCTCTCACCAATCCTAATAATTCACTAAACATTAATATTTATTCTCTCATACTATTTTTCTTTAGATTATTTACTATTGATGCCACACTTCCCATTAAACCATACTTAATGTGAACACAATAATAAAATTTACCCTTATTTTATATCATTCATATTTAAAAGGTAAAAAGAGCATGTTACAACCTAACATCATGATCTAATTTCAACATAATGAATATATGGTATTCCAGGATAACTTATGTCATTTACATTGCTCCATACAATTTAATTTAATTATATAAAGAATACAAAAAGGCATAGACTTTTTCAAGAAAATCATAAGTGAAGCCCTAATTTTCTTTATTAAAATGTCAATAAAAATAGGGTCAACATATAGATGACATGTTATACTTGTCATAGACAACCTTCTAATACTTAAATCATTACTACGGTAGATAAGTGGGCAGATTGTCAAACTCATTCAACCTACCCTAAAGCTAATTATTAACAAGATTTTTGAAGTAAAATTAAGGCTCATTACAACTTCAACTAATCTCAAGGACAAACTTGTCAATTATTACATACATCTAATTATTCAAAAATTCCAATTTATATTCTCAATACAAATTCATAAATTTTAAACTTATTATAGGAAGGTTTAAATCAATTAAAATTCCAATTTATATTCTCAATTAAATATAATTCACCCAATAACTAAATTCTTTTATCTAGAAGCAAACAAAATTACCACAATAAATTATAATTTAGTCGGTCAAATATTCCAAAATAATAATTAAATAATTTTATTTAATTATCACAACCAAAATTATAACATGGTAATTAAATAACTTAATTCTTATATTTAAAAATAAATAAAATTATCACAACTAAAATTATAATTCACCCACCAAATGTTATAACATGGTAATTAAATAATTGAATTCTTTTATTTAAAGAAAAATTAGACTACCACAACAAGCTTAAAATTCACCCACTGACTATTCCAATTAAATAACTAAATTCTTAAAGGGAAAAAAGATTACCAAAAGCACTAAAAAATATAATAGTACTTCCAAGATTTAAAATAACTAAAGCCCTTATAAAACAAAGAAGATACACATCAAAAACAATATGTACGTGTTGTATTTAACCTACACACATCTATGAAGACACTACTTCTAAGGAAAATTATCAAGACATGAAACAACCGAAATAAGAGTAATAAGAATTAAAAGTTTATTTTATTTTTACTAAAACTATCAAACTATGAGATAAAATTTAGTTATATTAGCATTAAGTGCTGCCCATTTTACACTGCCTAACTATTCATGCTTCTACTCTAATAAAAATCAAAATTTAAAACACTCTCCATTTTCATGGTTGATAAGGGTTACAAATTTCCAAGGTAGTCTATAACCCAACACTATTTACTAGTGTAACTATTAATTTGAATACATTTGACAAGATATTTTACATATTTTATATTCAACAATGCACCAAGTGTGGCCTTATAAATTGACTATTTTACATAGATCCATGGCTAACCTCAGCCATATATGGGATATAGCCTAATCCCTTACTAGAATTACCTATGCATTAATGTGGGCCACACAAAATTATCAAGGTAAAAAAAATGATTTGAATATAAAGAGTTTACAAATGACAAGGATAACTTGCCTCACCATTCTCTTTACTTGGCCTCCCTTCTTTCCCCAAGCTGGACATCCTCCTTCACAACTCATCCTCCTTCATGCCATGACTGCCTTTTGCATATCTAGGTCTAAATTATTTTATCCCTGCTTTCCTCATGTCTATAAATAAAATCAATAAATTCCTATTGCACTTATCAGGAAGGGGAGGACTAATTATAAAAGTATTTCCCAGGGCTAAAACTTAATAATTGCATCCATTTGGAGGTTATATATATATATATATACATATACATATATATATATATATATATATATATATATATATATATATATATATATATATATATATATATATATATATATACACACAAACACACACACACACACACACACATATATATATAGCATTTAAGTTTTTACCCAACTCTCATAAATGAAAATCTTTCCAATTAATTAATTAACCTCCCCTGAAGATGCGCTTTAGCCATAATTTTTTTCTATGCTCGAGATAACATATTTGAACCCATTTAAGTATTATGTTTTTACTCTCTTCTCAAGAAATGTACCCACCGAAGACAATAACAAAATTAATTAAAAAATGTGTTCTCCACAAAATTTACCAAGAAAATTCCTTCATTCTTTTTTTTAAAATTATTATTATTATTTACTAGGTAAGATTATTATCAAATCATGAAAATACTATTTTATTTCACCGTATACAGAATCCCACACACTAAATCTTAAGTTCGAGATGAAGAAGTTAGGCAAGGTTAGATCATCATGAACTAATATTTTTGTCTTTCAAATAGTAGGCCTTAATTATCAAGCATATAGTCTCTCATATATATGGTACTCAAAAATTATTTATATATATATATATATATATATATATATATATATATATATATATATATATATATATATATATATATATATATATATATATATATATATATATTATTTCAAAGTTTTGAATACCAAGAGAATGTTACTCTCCTCTGAAACATAATCAAAATGATCCTCTCCCAAGGCCTAGAAAAAATATTAAATTACTATTTTCTAATTATTCGAACCGAGGTATGATAAAACAGAAGTAGTAACATTTAAGTTTTTACCCAACTCTCATAAATGAAAATCTTTCCAATTAATTAACCTCCGTTGAAGATGCGCTTTACCCATAATTTTTTTCTATGCTCGAGATAACATATTTAAACCCATTTAATGTTTTTACTCTCTTCTCAAGAAATGTGCCCACCGAAGATAATAACAAAATTAGTTAAAAAATGTGTGCTCCACAAGATTTACCAAGAAAATTTCTTCATTATTGTTTTAAAATTATTATTATTATTATTATTTACTAAGTAAGATTAGTATCAAATCATTAAAATGTTATTTTATTTCATCGTATACATAATCACACACATTAAATCTTAAGTTTGAGATGAGGAAGTTAGGCAAGGTTAGATCACCATGAACTAGTATTTTTGTCTTTCAAATAATAGGCCTTAATTATCAAGCATATAGTCTCTCATAACCATGATTATTATCAAGGGTGGGAGAAAAGGTAATTTTTTTTAATTTATCAAAACTAAAGTTTGAAACTCATGTCATTGACCCTCCAAGGAAAACATCACATAGACACAATTTGTTAAGCATGCTTTTATGATCAAAAATATAAATTGTATTGTCCCTTCTGCTATACCATAGTCAGGTTTATAGGGCAGATTATTCAACCACACACACACACAAAGCCAAACAAGTCAAGGATAAGAATGATATCTCATAAAATCCTTATATCATAGGGTGGGGCATTACATCCCCCTCCCCTTAAAAAAACATCATCCTTAATGAAACCAACATAGTCATAACACTTTGAGGTAGTAATACACATTTATTTATTTTCTAAAAAATGATAATATAATTAACTCACATAATAACATTAAATTATTTAAATAGGGATGAAAATTCTTCTAGAGAAAGGCAAAATTATCCTTGTGAGGTAACTCTACCTGATTTTGTCTTAGTTTCGGTTATCCCTTTCTAACTAACTCAATTATTTTATAAGAAAGGTAGCTTTTGCAAGAAGTTTTCTCATGATAACCATTTCTTTTTTCTCAATAGGTTTACTCTTGTCAGCATAACCCTAGCATAAATGCTCACAATAAGGTTACTCAAAGCATATTCCCATGGTAGTATATTTCATGAGATAGCATGGGTTAAAGGAGATCTTATCATGATAAAAGATTAACACATAGTTATGTGAAATCAGCTCATGTTTTTCAAGTTAAAAGGATTTATTATCAAGGTGGAAGATACACTTTTATCCAAATTAATAGTTTCAAATATACATAAGAGGTCAATAATAATGTCTCAATAAGATTATAAGTACTAATAATAGGGTACGAGCTAGAAAAAAGTGATTCAAAACACACCATTATGGAAGATTAAGAGGCTTTCTTAAATCCCCTCAAAGAAATAAGACTTATATATAAACATAATTACAACCATAGGTATTAAATGCTATAAATGCATACCCATATGATTATTCTACTAATTATAATGCAAATATTCATCTATGCATTCACTCAAATCATATTACAATCACATTTAAGAAAAAGGAAATATAACATTAACTTCCCTTGTTTACCTTCCAACTTGACTCTTACCACTTGCATTCCAAGGTATATGTTAATGTGTTTATGAGTATATAACATAAATAATCAAAATGTTTTGCACAAAATAAGGCTTTACTTACCCATGACCCTCGTCATGGCCATGTAATACAAGATTGTTACCTCCATATTATAAAATCCATTCGTGAATGTAGATTATAGACATATATAAGATGAGGGGAACCAACAAGAAACCAATCATGGCCAAAATTTTCTCCTCCAAATCCATCAATAGTATGTATATAACATATTATTAAGATGAGGGGAACCAACAATCAGCCAATAATAACCCCAAGTTCCTCCTTTGAGTCCATTAAAATGTGCATAAATCATACAATAATATGAGGGGAACCAACAAGTAACCATTCATGGCCCCAAGTTCCTCCTCAAGTATATAAAAGAAGGGAAACCAACGAGCACCCCATTAGGCCCCAAGCTTCTCCTTCATGAGCTCATAATAAAATTTGTGCATACATAAAATGATGATAGGAAGGGAAATTACAAGAAACCAATCATGGCCCAAACTTCCAATTCCTATTCTCGTAATAATACACCTTTTTGCCATCAGCCATACACATGTCATTAGAGTAGTGACCAATAACGCATGTAGATGTGGCCGTGTCACCTATCATGATAGTCCTGCATAAATCTTTAAACCAACTCAATTGATACTTCATTAACCAATATTTGTTAGATCACACACATAATGATTCATCATAATAGTCATAAACAAAATCCATAGGTCCACAAAATAAATTAACTATGCCACATAATTAAACCCATACCATAACATATTCATGTCAGTAGATTTCATAATCATGATCAAATCCTAATGGTATGGAAATACAAAATCATTAATCAACTCACCTTTTCCATGTTTATGTTCATCTAATAGTGGGTATATATATCATAATAATAGGAAGGGAACTAGCATGTAGCCTCCATGGCTCCAATTTCTTCTTCCCTATCATCATGTTAGTACACATTTTCCAATACAACCATCCAATTAAAAATCTAGCTTACATTTTATCACAATGGAATGAGTTGTTTTTATTTATTTATTAGTAGTTTATGATCATAGCTAATGTTGTCAAATAAAAATAAAAAGTGCATCTCTCAATGCCAACATTTTTCATAGAATAACAGGAAAGAATAACTTCAATCATGCATTGTCAAAATGATTGTTAGAAAATAATTCATCCAAACTCTATGACAACCAAACTCATAAAAACATATCAATCCTCTATATGCCAAAGCTATTCCAATTAACATTCAAGGAGAATAATATTTGTCTACTCAACTCCTCCTTAATCCATAACATTCAAAACACAAAATATGCATAACAACTATAATTCATTAACATGTAGAATTTTAGCACAATTATGTTCTCAATCATTAAGGTGCCACATGCATAAATATTTTGTTTACCATGGAAGTGAATGGCCTAAGATAATAATTCATCCTAGAGCTCCCGATGTTGCAACCATGCTCTGATACCAAGTGTAACACATGTCCTCAGTATATACCCAATAAAACATGACCATTTTTTTCAATTAATATCCACATACATCTAAAAATAATATGATAACAAGGAAATGAATCCCCTTAACAAATATTACAATTTGCTTATTGTCAATAGTAGATGTTGTGGTTAATTTATGTCCTCTCATGTAGTAAGGGATAATTCCTAAATATTGACCATAACCAACCAATGATGATTACTTGGTAGAATAGGCCATCAACAAGATGGATATGTTCAAAAACTATAGACATGAGAAGGATCTTAATTTTTTTTGTTAGGTTGGTTTCACCCACGATTAACTTATTTTTGCATTCCTCTATTCCTAAACCGCATGGATGATTAACACCTCATGGATTCAATTCTATATACAATATTCAACTAAAATAATACTCAAATCCTCACTTCATTTTACTTTGTTTCCTATCAAAGTTGGATAGACAACATAACTATTCATGTAGAGTACTAAAGTAGAATTATAAAACTATGTCATCATGATAAAAAGGTGACAATTCCTCATAAAAGTACTAGATTAGGGTTTACAATAAATTTAATTTTATAATTCCACGGTCCTTATCAACAATGAATAGTAATAACTCAAGCGTATATGAGATTTATATTGGAGACAAGGTTTAGACATATCACCATCACATTGTAGCATGGTCCAAATATGAGAGAGTCATCTAGATGATTGTTTCCCATCAATTTTAAGATAATGTAATAGAGGACAAATTGTACAATTCATAATATTTTCTTATCATGATCATAATTAATCTAAGATAGTATGAAGGTTAAATCTAATCATAAATATGAATCTTACACTTTTAGTTATAAGTCCACTAATTCTTTTTGCAATGAATAAATTAGGGCATTCAATATAATTATTACATATTTAATAAGAGAAAATCCTTAATATTACATTTCCTTTCAAGGATTATTCTTCTTGTACAACCTATCCACTAGTCCAAGCATGCTTATAGACCTCAAGAAGGGTTATGTTCTTCCACAGAATAAGGCATTGAATATATCATTATAATTAAATTTAATAGGTCCAAGCTTATCAAGATAGTAATATGCTTGACACTTTGAGATAAGTTTATCATTTTCATTCCATTTCATGGGCTTCTTTCAAACTATAATTAAACAATAGATCTCAATTATTTATAAGCAAGAATAAAGGCATTGATATTTAATTTAAGACTCTTGGTCAAGAAATAATACAATTTTACTCAAAGAGATTGGACAACATAGGTTTTTTTCCATATCGAATGTCTTAAGTTCATCAATTCCTCCTACAACCCCTTAAGTCTTTATCAAAATGGTAAAATGTAAAGCTCTCGAAGAGCCTAACATATGTAGAATTATTCATTAAATAACTTTACTCTTCTACTACCATTTCATAATACCAACTCATCATTTATATGTTAAATAAATTATAAAAAGCCTTATATATATTTAACATGTGCCCATATTATCTAGCTTTTCACCACATCTATTAATTGCATCCTATTTACACTATATTTTAACCATATAATGCTATAACAATACAATCCTTTCTCTCATCAATCCTAATAATTCACTAAATATTAATATTTGTTCTCTCATACTATTTTTCTCTAGATTATTTACTATTGATGCCACACTTCTCATTAAAACATACTTAAAGTGAACACAATAATGAAAATTACCATTATTTTATATCATTCATATTTAAAAGGTGAGAAGAGCATGCTACAACCCAACATCATGATCTAATTTCAACATAATGACTATATGGTATTCCAGGGTAACTTATATCATTTACATTACTCCAAACAATTTAATTCAATTATATAAACAATACAAAAAGACACAAAGACTTTTTCAACAAAATCATATGTGAAGCCCTAATTTTCTTTATCAAATGATCAAGCTTCATGTTGAACCCTGCATTAAAATATCAATAAAAATAGGGTCAACATATAGATGGCATGTTATACCTGTCATAGACAACCTCCTAATGCTTAAATCATTACTAAGGTAGACAATTGGTCAGATTGTCAAAATCATTCAATATGTTTAAATCATTACCATTGTAGACAAATGGGTAGATTTTCAAACTCATTCAACCTACCCTGAAGCTAACTATTAACAATATTTATGAAGTAAAATTAAGGCTAATTATAAGTTCAACTAATTTTAAGGATAAACTTGTCAATAATTACATACATCTAATAATTCAAAAAGCCTAATTTATATTCTCAATACAAATTCATAAATTTTAAACTTATTATTAGAAGGTTTAAAATAATTAAATTACACTCCTCTTAGAATAGTTAATTAATTTCTACATTCAAAAAACAAAAAAAATAATTAACTTCATAACTGAATAAAATTACCACAACAGGAAATATAATTCACCCAATAACTAAATTCTTTTATATAGAAGCAAATAAGATTACCACAATAAATTATAATTCATCGGGTCAAATATTCCAACATGGTAATTAAATAAGAAAGTCATTTTATTTAAAATTAAATAAAATTATCACAACCAAAATTATAACTCACCCACCAAATATTTGAGCATGTTAATTAAATTACTAATTTTTTTTATTTAAAGGTAAATAAAATTACCACAACAAACTTATAATTCACCAACCAAATATACCAACATAATAATTAAGGAACTTAAGTATTTTATTTAAAAGTAAATAAAATTATCACAACTAAAATTATAATTCACCTACCAAATATTTTAGCATGGTAATTGTTGTGACTTGGATGCACCCTACGAGAAGAGGTTTTCTATGCCTCTAATCCAAGTGGCAAAATTGGGACATCTCACTTGTTGTGGGTGAGCAAACTTGTGAGATGAACCTCTAGATAAGGGCTATCTCCCTTTGATGTATTTCTCGATTGCTGCGTCTACTACTATTAACTTTTGGGGTTGAAAAGGGAAAGGAAAAAACTGAAAGCAAACCTAAACTAGTGGAGGTGATACACCAAAATAGATGATGGATTCCAACCACATGCATAGCACACTTATGACCAAAATAATGACCAACATACACTTTCCAAATCTTTATCCTCTTGTATCAATATTACACTATGAGGTCATGAAAGATTGTCTTATGCTAAGAGGACTAGACAAGAGGCCTTTTAATGGCACTGATGAAAATACAAACTTACTTAGACATGGACATCTCCTAAAACACTTCATTTATCTTGCAATAAGAAGCTATAAATAGGTGAAAGAATGGATTAAAATGCTAAGGAATCCATAGTCTTCACTAAGAAAATTCAACATTCAGATAAAGCACACTATAAATAGTCATGAGAGAGGTAAACACTTAGTAATATTTATTGATTAGAAGGTATATAATTGAGCTAAGCTTTGCCATACTTAGGTAGATCATGCAAATAATGTTTAATAAGGCCCAATTTATATAATCTGAAAGGAGAGAGAGAGAAGAAGTCAAAGAGACACAAAGGACATGTGTCACCTTGAGAAAGAAACAATTACATTACATCTATAACAAACTTCTCTGATGATTACATTAATGACATCCAGATATTTTGAGCTGCATTTTGCTATAGATAGGGGCCATCTATTTGAACTTCATTTTGATGCAAGCCATTCTTTACTGGTTCATCTAGTTGTGTAATGATGTAAACATTTGAATTGTTGATCTGCCTATTTATGCCTACTGTCTACTGAACGCTCAAGATTCTACCATGTGTAATCTTTATATTTATTCCTAGGTTCCTGTCAAACCCTTTTTAAACTCCAATGGCTATTACTTGCAACTTGAAATTGACGTTCTGTAGGTTATCTTCTTTGTTTGAATCCTAATGGCTAATTTCCACATTCTAAACTTGATGTTTTATGGGCCGTCACTTAGGCATTTCTTCAAAAAAATTATCCATGGCATTTTTTTGGATTTTCTTTTGAATAATTTATCTAAAAAAATTCATCTTGTGGATTTTTTGTGGAGTTCTTCATTTAGATAATTTCTTCAAATAAAATGTCTGAAGGAATTTAGTCTTTCAGGCTCTTCTTTTCCTTTAGCTCATTGCTTGTTCATTTCCTTCAAGCAAAATTTTGAAAGAATTCTTTTAGGTTTATTTCCTTTAGATAAATTGTTTGAAGGAAATCTTTCGGGGCTTTTCCTTAGGTTCTTTGCAAGGAACCATTATTCATTTCCTTCGAACAAATTATTCGAAGGAATTCCCTTGGATTTTTTGACATGTCCAAAATAATTCCCTTAGATTTCTTGACATGTGCCCTATACACAAATAAAAGTGCCCTTCGGCTTATAGAAAACATACCTTCAAAAAAAGTGCAAATGACCCTTTGGGAAAGTTGTAAATGCCCTTCAAAAGAATTGTTTGGCTCTTCAAAAGAATTGTAAACATCCACTTTCCTTTGGTTCTTTCACATGATCAATCGGGAAAGTTGCAAATGCCTTTCTAAAAAATTAATAAGATGCACCTACCCTCCGAATAAATTGAAATGATCCCTTCAGACTCTTGAAAATCTCCATGTGCCCTTTGGAAAAGTTGTCTTATACCTTTGGCTTAAAAAATGTCCCTTAAAAAATTTGAAATCGCCTTTCAGAAAAATGAAAGTGTCCTTTGGAAGAAATGTAAATGAATTTCCCACAAGAAATGAACCTTCGAAAGAATTAAAAAGGTATACTTAGCTTGAAAAGATCCCTTCGAGAAAATTACAAAGTACCCTTTGGCTTGGAAGATATCCTTTAGAGAAATTGAAAATGATCTTCAAAAACAAAGTCCTAGACAAAAAGTCTGCAAAAATTCACTTTGCATTAAGGGAATTTGTCCCAAATAAAAAGTCCATATAAATTCACTTGAGGCTAAGGCAAAACTTCCAAAATAATTCTTTTTGGTGAAAAACCCGACAAAAATAGTCCTTGAACAAAAGTCTGAAAGAATTGAAACTTGTACAAAACCTGAAGGAAAACAAACACGCGAAAGAAATCATCTAAAGGAATTTGCTTGAACTTTTGCCATGGAATTTGCATAGAAACCTCTTCTAAATAAAGATGCATATTAGACTCATCCAAACATTAGACAAGCAAATGATTTTTTCAATATGGATGGCCAATTTTGGTTTGAAAGACCAAAATTTGGTCAACAAAATGGTGACTTACAGGGGTAGTATGCTTTCTATATTGACCAAACTTGTAGCCTAAATAGTCCATTGGGCATGGAATCAACTAAGAACCAAAATGAACTAGAAACCTTGACCATGATTTATAACATGATCAACAAGACAACCATTGACTACCTTCAACACACAAATAAACTAGAAACCTTGACCATGATTCAGAACTTAATCAACAAGATAACCATTGACTATCTTCAACACACAAAGGAAAGAGACACATAACAAAGACCAAAGAAAACACACATGTTATACTTAGCACTTAGGAAAAGACAAGACATAACAAAAATAAAACTAATTATGTACAATTTACCATATATGCTCTTTCCCCTCATGGATCAAAGGGAAAAATTCTTAGGTCTCTTCCATGGTAATAAACCTCATGATGTCAGACAAGTGGTTGGTTGGAGTAAGAGCTTGGTGGCTCATCCTTCTTGCTTGAAACCTTGATTGGCATGTATCTAAGTGGATCAGGTTCAAACATGTCTCCAACATACATGTACTCATTTTTCTCTTTGAAACATGTCTCATGCTAGTCCTTCATGCTAGTGTAGTCCATCAATGGATTAATGACTAATATCTCATCATCATAGGGCTCATTCGACTCATGAATCTCTTGGTACGTATCATGAACCAACTCATTATTTTCTATCTCTTTGAGAAGCTTGTCAAACTAATCTCTTACTTCATCATGGCTCTCTTGAAGAAGGCTGGCTGGTGTGATGTTTGAGTTGAGACAAAAATTTTCTAACTCATCCCAAAACTCATCATCTTCCTACTCAAGAACTCCTTCTTCAAAGCCCCTATCAAAAAAATCAGACCTCTCTCCTTCTTGATCAAAAATAAAAGTCCTAACTACTCAAAAACAAGGGTCTCTAGTTGCTCAACAACATGCACTTGAACCTCATTCAAATCAGGTCCCATGGCTTGGTCAATATCTTCATCAAAGCAACAAGAAAGTTTATCAAACAAAGGGAAAGAGAGCTCACCATGCTTACATTATCCATCCAATGTTGATAAGTGAAGTTTGTCAATCTCATCTTCATATTGTTGGAACATTTGCATGTATGTGTGACCTATATCTTCTCCTTGAATCATGCCACCTTCAAGAGTCACTTCTACAACCTTGTTTTCATGAAAACCTCCTAGAATAGCCAACTCTTGAGATATGATTTGATTGCATTGTTCATCTTTGATAGTGCCTTCCACCTCATGTTCATGATAATGATCACCATGATGACATTCATATGGAGTGCTTATAATGATTTCATCTTCATTCTCACTCATAGTAGCCTCTTGATCATCCAATAATTGCATTTTCTCTTGCTCACTTGCCTCCTTTAAAATAGGTTCCTCTTTAGGATGGAATGAAATGAAGGGTGAATGGATAGGTTCATGACTTTAAAATGTAGGAATTGGAGTATGGAAGGTGATGGAAGGTTAAGGGAGTGAAAATGGAGTGTGAGGTGAGGGAGAGGAGTTAGGAATGGACTTTGAAAAGAGGTAATCACTGGTGAGCTCAAAATTGGATAGGGAGGAAGAAATGGGTTTTTTTTTTTGAGAGGTTGATAAGGAAGAGGAGGTAAACCTTGGGATAAAATCAATCGATTCTCTTCCTTCTAATTGATCAGTACTTCATCTATATCAGATATAGCTTTATAACTCTCTTGAAGGGGTGTAGATAGGGTGTGTTTAGACATGGGATCTTATATTGGGTCTAAACCATCTATTACACCTTGACTAAGTAGCCTCATTCTTGACTCACATTCCTTAATCTGTTTAGCTAGATTATCTTGGAAGAGTCTTTCTTGGATATCATGCACATCATCATGATGAGGAGGGGTAGCTTCATTTTTTGCTTCATATTTTTAAATAATGGTTTTCTCTTCTTTCTTACCCCGTGATTCCACTATTTCATTCTAGCTCATGATCTTAGGATTGAAACTCTCTTCTTGAGGATATGCAACAAGTTTATCTTTCTCAAGGTATTGAGTTGATTCATGATAGACATTTCTCCAACCTAGAATATTGACATTATGCTGAGGAGTTTGAGAAGATTGAGGGGGACCATGAAGCATTTGCACATGTATAGGAATTGCTTAAGGATGAATGTGTTATTTTCCAAAAGAAGAAGGATGATTCTCTTCAAAGGAGGGATTAAAATTTGAGGAATTGAAAAAATTAGTTTCCATTGAAGGCCATTCTAATATCCTTTGGTGTTGGATTGCTAGGTGTAAAGGATTAATAACAAGAGTAGTTAATGCATTACATGGGCTAGAAGGTTGGCTCATTCTATTTTGGTTAGCAAGGGCTATTTGATAAAATGGATTTGGTGTACAGGGGCAACATTTTTTTTGTATAGTAGAAGACTATTTTGGAATGGAAAAAGGGGTACAAGGCTAACTACCTTGAGTGGACTAACTTCTCCACCTTACTAATTTCTCTTCTATGGATTGCATGACTTCAGCTTGTTTAAACAAGCATTCCTCCTTGTACATAAGATCTTGTTGATATCTATTTCAATCATTCTACCTATCAATTTCTAACATTTTCTTCTCAAATTCCAACATTATCTCCCTAGCACTCTTCGATTCACTAGGAGAAAGACAATTCAAAGGGTTGCTTGGGGTGATTCCATAAATAACCTGAGCTTGATCAAAACTATATGAAGGAACATAAGATCCATATTGCTTGATAATGGGATTGTACTTATTAGATATGATTTATTTTTGCACTAGGGCTACTTGACCAGTTGATTCAACTCAAAGTCACCATTGGTGTTGATTGAAATGCCTCCAAAAGGTTGATTGGTTGAAAAACACACCAATAATTCTTCAACTCTTTAGATGAATTTGTCCCACTAGGCATGCCAAAAATTATTGTTACTTGGATGCACCCTATGAGAAGAGGTTTTCTAGGCCTCTAATCCAAGTGGAAAAATTGAGACATCTCACTTGGGTTGTGGGTTAGCAAACTTGTGAGATGAACCTCTAGATAAGGGCTAGCTCCCTTTGATGTATCTCTCAACTACTGCTTCTACTACTGTTAACTTTTGGGGTTGAAAAGGGAAAGAGGAAAACTAAAATCAAACCTAAACTAGTGGAGGTTATACACCAAAATAGATGATGGCTTCCAACCACATGCATATCACACTTATGACCAAAATAATGACCAACATACACTTTCCCAATATTTATCCTCTTACACTATGAGGTCATGAAAGATTGTCTTATGCTAGGAGGACTAGACAAGAGGCCTTTGAATGGCACTGATGAAAAGACAAAATCACGTAGACATGGACATATCCTAAAACACTTCACATGACCTACAAGAAGAAGTTGTAAATAGGCGAAAGAATGTACTACAATACTGAGGAATCCACAGTCTTCATTAAGCAAATTCAACATTTAGATAAAGCACACTATAAAGAGTCATGAGAGAGGTAAGCACTTAGTCATATTTATTGATCATAAGGTGTAAAATTGAGCAAGGCTTCACCATACTCAGGTGGAGCATGCAAACAATGGTCGAGAAGGCCTAATTTATAGAATCTGGAAGGAGAGAGAGAGAGAGAGAGAGAGAGAGAGAGAGAGAGAGAGAGAGAGAGAGAGAGAGAGAGAGAGAGAGAGAGAGAGAGAGAGAGAGAGAGAGAGAGAGAGAGAGAGAGAGAGAGAGAGAGAGAGAGAGAGAGAGAGAGACACAAATGACATGTGTCACCCTGAGAAAGAAACAATTACATTACATCTATAAGAAACTTATCCCATGTTTACATCAATGGCATCTAGATATTTTGAGCTAAATTTTGATATAGATAGGGGCCATTTATTTGAATGTTGTTTCAATACAAGTCATTCTTTACTGGTTTATCTAGTTGTGTAATGGTGTAAACACTTGAATTATTGATCTACCTATTTATGCCCACTATCTACTGGAGGCTCATGATTTTGCCATGTGTAATATTTATATTTATTCTCAAGATCCCATTAAACCCCTTTTAAACTCCAATGGCTATTCCTTGCAACTAAAAATTGATGTTTTGTGGGCCGTCTTCTTTGTTTGAATCCCAATGACTAATTTTCATAATCTAAACTTGATGTTTTACAAGCCGTCACTCAAACATTTCTTTAGAATTTTTATCTATGGCATTTTTTTAGATTTTCTTTCAAACAATTTATCTAAAAGAATTCATCTTGTAGCTGTTCTATGGACTCCTTCATTCAGATAATTTCTTTAGACAAAATGTTCAAAGGAATTCGATCTTTCAGGGTCTTCTTTTCCTTTGGCTCATTGCTTGTTCATTTCATTCGAACAAAAAGTCTAAAGGAATTATTTTGGGTTTATTTCCTTCGGATAAATTATCTGAAGGAATTATTTTAGGGTTTTTCCTTAGGTTCTTTGCAAGGAATGATTGTTCATTTCCTTTAGATAAATTGTTCGAAGGAATTCCCTTGGATTTCTTGACATGTTCGAAGGAATTCCATTGGATTTATTGACATGTGCCCTCTACAATAATAAAAGTGCCCTTCGGGTTGTAGAAATAGTCCTTGATAATTTTTTTGAAATAATTAAAAACTTGTACAAAACCCGAAGGAAAACAAACACCCGAAAGAAATCATTCAAAGGAATTTGCTTGAACTTTTGCCATGGACTTTGCATAGAAACCTCTCCTAAACAAAGATGCATATTAGACTCATCCAAACATTAGACAAGCAACTGGTTTTTTCAATATGGATGGCCAATTTTGGTTTGAAAGACCAAAATTTTGTCAACAATAATTAAATAATTGAATTCTTTTATTTAAAGATAAATAAGACCACCACAACAAGCTTAAAATTCACCCATCAACTATTCCAATTAAATAACTAAATTCTTAAAGAGAAATAAGATCACCACAACAAACTTATAATTCACCCAACCCACAAGAAAATATAATAATACTTCAAACATTTAAAATAAATAAATAATTAGCATTTAAAATATCTAAATGACTAGGAATTAACTTTTACCCATGGGAAAAAATTAACACTATGACTTAAGAAAATTGACACATACATCACAAGATATTAAAGCCCTTCTAAAACAAGGAAGATACATTCACACATCAAAAACAATATGTAGGTGTTGTAATTAATCTACACACATCCATGAAGACACTAATTCTAAGGAAGATTATCGAGACATGAAACAATCCAAATAAGAGTAATAAGAATTAAATATTTATTTTACTTTTATAGATGAAATTTAGTTATATAGCATTATGTGCTATACTTTAGTTATCTTGTCATTATGTAAAATATCTTATCAAATTTATTTACATTATTAACTATTAAAAATAGACAACCTAATCCCTTATTAGCACTACTTATACATTAACATGGGCCATACAAAATTACTAGGACAAACAATATGATTTGAACATAAGGAGTTTCGAATGACAAGGATAACATGCTTGAATACTCCTGCAACTCACCATTCTCCTTACTTGGACTCTCTTCTTTCCCTAGGCAGGGCTTCCTCCTTCACAACTCCTCCTCCTTCATGCCATCGTTGCCTTTTGCTTATCCAGATCTAAATTATTTTATCTCCAATTATATATATATATATATATATATATATATATATATATATATATATATATATATATATATATATATATATATATATATATATATATATATATATATATATATATATATATATATATAGGCCTTGGGAGAGGATCATTTTGATTCATTTTTAGGGAGATTACCATTCTTTTGGTATTCAAAACTTTGCCTTGGGAGAGGATCATTTTGATTCATTTTTAGGGAGATTATCGTTCTCTTGGTATTCAAAACTTTGAAATATATATATATATATATATATATATATATATATATATATATATATATATATATATATATATATATATGTAATTTTGAAGTTTCAAATATCAAGAGAATGGATATTATTTCAAAGTTTTGAATATCAAGAGAATGACACTCTCCCAAAAAATGAATCAAAATGATCCTCTCCCAAAGCCTAAAAAATTATTAAATTACTATTTTCTAATTATATAATGTTACTGCCTCTTTTTTTCTCATACCTCAGTTAGAATAATTAGAAAATAGTAATTTAATATTTTTTCTAGGCCTTAGGAGAGGATTATTTTGATTCATTTTTGGGGAGAGTACCATTCTCTTGGTATTCTAAACTTTGAAATTATATAATATAATTTAATATAATTTCAAAGTTTCGAATACCAAGAGAATGGTACTCTCCCCAAAAATGAATCAAAACAATCCTCTCCTAAGGCCTAGAAAAAATATTAAATTACTATTTTCTAATTATTCTAACCTAGGTATGAGAAAAAAATAGGCAGTAATATTTAAGTTTTTACCCAACTCCCATAAATGAAAATCTTTCCAATTAATTAACCTCCTCTGAAGATACGCTCTACTCATAGTTTTTTTTTTATGCCTAAGATAACTTATTTGAACCCATTTAAATATTATGTTTTTATCCTCTTCTCAATAAATGTGCCCACTGAAGACAATAAAAAAATTAATTAAAAAATGTGTCTTCCAAAAGATTTACCAAGAAAATTTATTCACTATTTAAAAAAAAATTATTATTATTATTATTATTATTATTATTATTATTATTTAAGTAAGATTATTATCAAATCATGAAAACACTATTTTATTTCACCATATACATAATCCCACACATTAAATTTTAAGTTGGAGATGAGAAAGTTAGGCAAGATTAGAATCATCATGAAACTAATATTTTTGTCTTTCAAATAATAGGCCTTAATTATCAAGCATATAGTCTCTCATAACCATGCTTATTATCAAGGGTGGGAGAAAAGGTAAAACCTTTTTATTTATCAAAACTAAAGTTTGAAACTCATATCATTGACTCTCCTAGGAAAACACCATATAAACCATAAGTTGTTAAGCATGATTTCATGATAAAAAATATAAATCACACTAGCCCTTCTGATATGCCATAGTTAGTTTTAGAGGGTAGATTATTCAACTGCACACACACAAAAATCCAAAGTCAAGGATAAGGATGATATCCCATAAAACCCTTGTATCACAGGGTGAGGAGTTACACTTAGGAACTCTAGACCTTAAGCCATATAAGCATTAAAAGTGGTCATAAACATATATTTATATGCGGGGTACGAAAAATTGTAATGAATAACAAAATTTTATAAAGGTCATGTTGACCATAACCTTTGAGATAAAAATTAATGATATAATAAATTTTTAAAGATTGGTGGAAAAGAGACCTAATTATAATGGAAAAGTTTACTTCAGAAAGAATTACAAGATAGGACATGATGTTGATGATGGGATTGGATTCTTTCTCAGTAATCAATCGAGCCTTCCATAACATTACCAAGTGTAACTAGGCAAAGAGTGATTTAAGGGAGAAACCAAATATATAGTGGAAGAAATTAAGGCTTTACACACATAGGATTTGCACCTTATTTGGATGCTCAGGATAGAGGAAAAGAGCAAAGATAATGGAAGAGTAGTGGAAGAGAGGAGAAGGTGATTTATAGGTAGGAAAGTTTCATCCTTTTAATCAGGTATATCACTTATCTTTTTTAACTATGACCTATTATGAGTTTCATATCTATTTATTTGACTTAGATCCCTTTTTTAGTGTGTATGTGCATATTCTTATATATATGCATAGTCATATGTGTAATGATATATCCACCCTTAGTCTAGGGTAAGTGCACAGAGTTTGGGGACAATTCCATGGATATTACTAGTAATAAGATCATGTTATTTAATCAATGTGATTGTATTATTTAAATCTAGGCTTGAGATTACTGATCCACGATTGTGTTATATATAATATGGTCACATTATATTAAATAATAACATGATTGCATTATTCATGTGGTTGCATTATTGACATTTATAATAACATGATCAAGTTAATAACGTGATTGCATTATCTGTGTATAAAAAATTTAAAAATGGAAACCTAAATGCAAAATTACTCATTTTTCATTCATATTCCCTAGCTCTACCTTTGCTTCCATGATCGTGTTTTTCCTAGAAGACTCCAGAGAGTGTTAAGAAGTTGCTAGATTCACCCCAAAAACATATTGATCAATGATGTCACTATGTAGGAGAGGTAAGTCATAAAAATATTCTCTATTCAACTCTAATTTTTCATAATTTTCATTTTTTAACTTAGGTTTTTAATTGTAATTTGTTTTTTGACAACCCATCCTACTAACCCTCCCAACCCTCCATAGAACCGTTTGGTTGCTCCTCCTACTAACTCTCCACAAAACCCTATTATTCTTCCTATACATCCACCTAACCCTCCTATAGTTCCCTAAAACCACTTAGAAGTCAAGAGGTTTTAATTGACAACATTGTGGTAAATAGACTTGAAATTGAATACTTAATTGACAAAAATAGGGATCCCAATTTGACCAATCCCTACTAAACCCAGCTAGTCGATTCCCTATAGGCCTTATTAGTTCAAATTGACTTGAGAACAAGTAAATTGATCGATGGAACTCATATAAGGATACTTATAGGACATATTATATTGAAAATTTGTCATACCTTTAGGTCGATAATTTAGATATTTCAAAATCCAATATTTTCACCCTATTCATCAACCCAGACACCAATGCCCCATTAATTTTCCTATCCATCACTGTATACATAACTTAATCACAACCAATTTTTTGGGATTGATGGTGAATGGTATTTGACAATCCACCATGTAACAATCATGAAGTCCTATTATATTTTTTGAGGAAACTCTATTGTGAGTTTGTCCTCAACTAGATTCTTAATTATTTTGATTTTAGTGAGTTTTATGGCTGATGAAAAGGCTCTACATAGGATCAACCAAGTACACATCATGCACCTAATAAGATTATGTAGATCTATATCTAAAAGCCTCTTGATCTTTACATCCCCTTTGAAATTTAGTAGGTCATGGAGATAGACACTCTCAATGCTCTTAGTTCACTTGTCGATACACTCATTCAGCATACGAGTAGGATTTCATAGAGTGATGCTATAGATATGCCACACGCTGCCCAAACCCAACCCCACCCTCATATTTCATGTGGAGCTATGTGTATGGGACCTTCTAATGATGATGACATCAATGGTTCAAATGGATTAGATCATATTCTTATGAGTGATGAGTTTTTGTCTCACATATTTGATGTGCAGACATCAGTAACCACACAGATACAGGTATATTATATATAAATGTCATGTCAAATTTAAGTTATATTTTTAAATTTAATTTCTAAGCTAAAAATTAATTTACATAGAAATTTAATATAATATATATGTCATTTTTTATGTCATAAGAGGTGATAATTCCTTCATTGTCACAACTGGCATTTACAACATTCAATTTATCACAACCATTGTTTTCATATTAAAGTTCAATTGCTGGGCCATCCAAAACTGCATCTGCCTCTATTAAGATGACACCATTTACCTATATAGAGGCAATAATTATTTACATATATGTTTTGTTCTTTGCATTTGTTATGACTACATTTGTTTACATATATTTTTGCTCTTTGCATCTAATTTGTAGCTTTTATTATCAAGAATTAATGCAAACATAACATAACCTATATGAAAAAATAAGTTATTTCCAAATATCCCATGTACTACATCAAGGTTACATAACATGCATTATATTCATTTTTAGTATTGTCATTTTTATATAGGTTATGGAATGCATTTACTCTATCATTTAAGTAGATATCCAAAAAGTAGTGTTTTCTTTCCTTGAATGCCACCCAAGTGACTGTGGGCATATCTAAATTCACAATTATCTCTTGATAGTCCCAACACAAGGCTGCTTCATCTAAATTTTTTAAAATAAATATCATGTCCATACTATTTATTTAAAAATATCTTGTCCCAAATCACCTTTGCATACCTATTAGCCAAGCATCAGCTTCCCTAACAAATATTCATCCATTGAATTTAAGATCCTTTTCACTTTATTTAGTTTATGGGCAATTCCATCCAAGCTTTGATGTGTGTCACCATTGTCATGAGCTCCCCCAGTGGATGATATTCCATGTAATATATTGTATCTCTATCTTGATAAACATTATGTTCATAATCACACTCATGGAATGATTTTATCTTATTCCATAACATAGATACAATGGTGTGACCCTAAGGTCCTATTGGAGGTAGTTGTCCCCATCTAGAGGTTGTGCCTAGGGATCCTACATTTACTCTTATGATAATGTCCCAATGTTGATGAGTGATGTGGGATATTATTTCTCTAATTTTATGTCTCTTGCTTATACCTACATGGGTGATGCACCTCCCATTATTTTTTTTCTAGATAGAGCCTAACCTCCCCTAGCCCTAATAATATCATTGAAAGTCTTCACCTGAGACTCTAAACCAACCAAATTTTCCTATAGGCCAATTATTTCTCTCTTATTATGATGGAACTCCACATATGTATGATAAGTATGGAGAAAAACATATGCATGCTTGCTTATTCACACATGGATAACCGAATCCACCAAAATATTATTAAGGCTCAAATAATCCTCACCTAAAAAATCCTAACCAAATTTACTTTGATCATGCTCCACCACTAAGTGATTCACTCTAAAACCATAGAAGAAGAGAAGACATTAGATCTCCAATCACATGAAGAAATAATAACTGAGTGATAAATTAGAAAGCAACATAGAAAGTAACTAAAAATAAACCGACTCACTACTTTACTTTGGTAACTTCATGTTAGTCTAGGTATAATTCCTAATTGGACCTCATCTTAACATTATACTCTTATCCTATTGGTTCCTTTCTAACAAGTGTATGCTCACCCAAGTGTTTCCCCCTAAACTTCATCTCCTCACCCTCTATACTATGATTATTTCTACATCTAAGTATCTACATATTATGGTGGTGGTTGTACTTAATGTTGGCATCCTACCATAATTAAAACTTACACATGATATTTTTCTAAATGTACTCCTCCAATTAGTACTCTCCTAATTTTGCCTATGACAGTAGTAGAGTGTCCACCTCATTCACAAACTATTCTAAAATACCCTAATATAGTAGAGCTATAAAACATATCATTATCATCATGTCTACCACTCATGGAAAGTCTCTCAATGGTGGCGTACTATCCAACTAGAAGACCTGATGGCCCCAAATATCCCAATCTCTAACCCTCACTAGTAAGGGGTCATGCGCTCATATACCTAGCCCATGATGAGTGTAGGGTGGCTAATAAAAATAGCCATAAACCTCATGATCTAATATATATCCATGTAAGCATATGCTAACACCTCTTATACCCATGTAAATTTCCATCCTCTCTCCTCAATAATCCTAACAATAGGTGTCCATATATACAAAAAAAATGTCCCTTTGTCTCCCACTAGATGGGAGGAAAAGATCCCTATAATATCATTTTATAAGGTCAGGATGATTACCCAAGTTCTACCCCCAATAGTATTATCCCATACTTAAAACCTATGTTATGTGAATCAACATCACCAAAGTATTACACCCAATTAGCAACCTTACCTCTATCACAATCCTCTATCAAGGCCATAACCCTACCTTTAGTTGACATGCCTAGTATCCTAATCACAATCTTGAAAGTGATAGTCCACTCTCAAGTGACTTGTAGGAAAATTAAATTATTTTATGACACATCCTAGTTGGTGAATAGGTCAAGCAAAGGAATCTACTCGATGGGACAAAAATCCCCCTACACAATCCAAAGTATCCCTATTATATATAGTGTGGCCAAATCATTAGTCATTAATTTATCTATAATCCTAGGAAGCCAATCATACTTCATCACTCTACTCCATCAAATGTGGGCACCTTTAAAACAAAATTTAAAATATCCCTAAATACTCTAATAATATTGAAAATTTATCCAAAAGGAAGTAGTTATGAGGGTCCTACCTAAGTCAAACCCTTATTTTTAGAAAAGTAATAAATCAAGAACTAATATAGTCCAACGTGTAATATAATATAAATTAAAGATCTTGACCCAAGAATATTTATATTTAATTTAATGAAAAAAAGAAACTAACATATTATATATTCCCTTTCACTTTAATCCTCTAATTTTGGTTTTGGTACAAGGCTGCTGCTCTAACACTTCAATAGATGGCCTATCAATTCAGATATTCAAGTGTATTTTCATGTGCATGCTTATCTTCTTCTTTCCTATAATATGCCATTGCATTCATGTACTTATATAGGCATATATTTTATATAAAAGTGATTCTATTGATTGTTTTGGTTTCCATATATAAGATTTGATGTACTTTATATAAAACTAAGTGAGACCTTATTTATATAAATAGTTGATGGCTGGAGTAGACACTTCTCCCTCTCTACGTGTTAAGACAAACAAAGGCATTGTTGTTATAATGTCATTTGCATAGGTGCTAACAGAGATATATATTAGTTCTTGTAATTTTGAATTGTAAAAATAGACATGTTCTAATAATTTTAGTACATGTACTTGGGGCAAATATAACTTATGTAAATGTATTGTGTATACAGGGTTTTCCTAAAATAACTGATAATCCTAGTTAGATGGTGATTGGGGTAACTTCTCATGTTCCTCTCATATTTTAGATGCCTATTTAGATAGCTGATCCTACCATTGACTTCATTGAGCATGAAAAATAGATTGAGCATGATCATGAGCTTGTAGTAAGTGCACATGTTTAAATGATTTTTTATTATAGTTTAAAATTAATTTCTTAACAATTGTTTGAATGTATTTTATGTTAATTTCATAATAATTCTTATATTTGAATAGGGTTAGCTACAAGCTAGATATGAGCATAGGACCCACAATTAGACCTTGGAGTAATCCAAGGCATTGGAGGGATCTCCATCTACTAGCAGGGCATCCTAGGGAGAGTCTTATATAAGGCAAAGAGAGGGAGGTTATTTGATGAATATGATGTCTTACACATGAGATGTAATTTTTTGTATGTGATCTAACCTTTTTGGGAATAATTAGGGTTTTATTCCTATTTAGTTAAAAGTCTGAGCAAAGTAAATCAGTTAATAATTATGCCATAATTAACCTACTGATCTATTAATTCTGATTATTATTTAGACTTTCTAAATATAGAAAATAAGTAAAGGGAAATATGACTTAGATTAGAATTGTGTTGATCTAACTGAGACAAAAGTTGATACTAATTGTGTAGGACTGGGATAGTGTTAGGAACCTAGATCTAGCTTTTGTTTGGTGAAAGGATAGGAGTGCCAAAATAAGGATACTTCAAGGTCTGGTGCTATAGTTATGTTCTTATCACTGTTGTCCAAACTAGTCACAGAGGTCTGAGATTTTTGGATTCTATCCATCACTCCTATATGACCTGGATTGTGAAATTATGAAGCTTGATGATCAACATAACACCTTGTAGAGCTGATTTATCTTTGATCCTAGATATTTAATAAGCTTGAATAGGACTTTTAGAAAAAAGGGGTGGTTAGTGTGTGTAAGATGCATTGAATGTGCTTTATACCCCATGTGTGGGAATGCTACCTACATACCAATACTCTGATGAGGGATCAATCCATATGTAGTTCTCCCTTTGAAAGTACTTGGTGCAATTTTGATATGAGAATGCAATAAATGCTAAAACTAGGTGTGGTTGAGGTGATTGGGGACTGGTGTAAGGGTTTGAATGAGCTAGAAATTGAGTTGGATGGCTATATGCAGAGAATAGGGAAATATGCTTGAATAGTCTTACTTGTATTCTTGCTTACTTTGTGATATTTTCCAACCCTTTTCAAATGATATTTGAATGGGATTTTATAGGGATCTATTAATAGGTCATGGGTTAAATGCTATCACAATAGGCCGACACAATGAATAAGAGGAATCAAGTAAAAATGATAATTTAGGCTCAAAATGTGATTGGACAAGAGTGCTAGAAATGGGGCACCCTAGGATCCATCACTATAGTCCACCCCCAACACTCTTATCTTACAAGTTTGGGACCTGGGGGGATAGAATAAGCATAGAAAATAGGTCCTGACTAAACTAGAATGAGGTTCTAAAAGTTTATGGATGACTTAAAATTACTAAAAAGGTGCTTATGAGGGTAAATAAAGCAAGTAGGAGGGATTTGTGGGATGGATTTCATAAGTCACACTCAAGTTACCAATTTTTGCATTTTATATGACTACATTCCCCCCCCTTTATTCTAGTGATGTATCAAAGCAAAATACTAGGATAAAGGAAAAGTAGAAAGCGTACCTAAATTTATCTGCAAGGGTAAAGCTCATGAAGCTATTATGATGCTAGGTGTGCATAAAGAGAACACACTTTGTATTGTGAATCTATAAGATAAAATAAAGAGTAGATCAGTTCTTACTAGATACACTATTTCTAAAATAAGAACATATAAAGCTGGGTAAGAGAGAGAGGAAGAGAAAGGAATAAATACACCTCACTAGGTATGTGGACCAATACAAAATTTGTGTTTTTGAGTATGTTGGATGATGTTGGATATGTTGGATGATGTTGTACCAAGAGTAATATCATGAATAGAGCTAAGTGCTCAATTCCTTAAATATTGGCTCAAGAATGCAAAGGCTAGCCCTTTGGCTCCATTGTCACCCACTAAGTGAAGTTAGGTGGTCATGCATGTGCTGATTGATGTCTAGATTATGTGTCCAATCCCTTTGAATAGGTGGCTCAAGAATACAAAGGCTAGCTAGTCCTTTGGCTCCATCGTTACCCTATGAAGTGAAGTTATGAATTGATACTAGTATGAAATGTATGTCATATGAGATGGCTCCTAAATCCCATGAATGCTCTTTAATATAACAATGTTGGTATGGATAGCTGAATGTATGCTGGAAACTAGGCCACTCTTGGCCACTTCAAAAGATAGAGATTAGGCTTGTATGAAAGCCACTCTGAAATTGGGCACTAGGCTTGTATGGAAGACATTCTAGAATGTGGAGGTTTGGCTTGTATGAAATCCACTCCAAAATAATGCCAATCACATATAGATGGAATAAGGCATGCAAATCCTAAGAATGCCTAGGTAATGTTGAAATTGAAAAGAAAAGAAAACAAATGTGGTGCGCATATTACCCCCAATCACTGGTGTCTAAAACATGGATTTTGATCTAGAAGTTATGTTAGGGTGTGGAGCTAAAAGCTTCAACCTTTGCAAACTGAGGAATAATGGTTGCTGAGTTCTACAGGAACCGGCGTCGGCAGCATGACCGACGTCGGCAGGATCCAGTGCAGAAGGCAACCGGTGACGGCAGGAAGTCGGCCGACGTTGGCAGAACCAGACCAGCAGGGACCGACGTCGGTCGCCTGTGTGTTCCCGAAGTGTTCGTTTCACGGACAGTTAGTTAAGTGAACTATGAGTTTGCATGTCAAGACCACCCAGAGTCTTGGGCTGCGAGGACAATTGTCCAAATTAAGAGTCTTAGTTATTGTTTGAGTTAAGGATCTATTTATAGACCCATTGGCATGTATTGTATAAGGCATGAGATAGAAAGGAAGAGTTCCTTCTAGTTGTAAGATCTATGAGTTGCAGGTTGTTGCAAGCTCATTGGTGATCTACATGTAAGCTTGGTCTTTAAATTGCAGGTTGCAGGTTCATGAGAGATCAGCTTGAAGTGCTATAGAGTGCTTGATGTACCGGCAGGGTTATTACTGACTGGTTGGTGAGGTGAACACCAATTCTGTGTGTGAGTTGGTTGTTGGGACCGTTTTTTGTGTAGGAGAGTGTGTGTGAGAAGAATTACTGTACACTTGAGGTGTGGCGAATCTCTGTAAGGTGAAAGAGTGTGGCGGCTCTTTGATGTATTCTTTTCTGTTAGTGTTAATACAAGATAGTGTATTGTCTCTCATATTCTGTGCTATTGGTGAATTCTAGTTACTTGTGTTTCTGGTTATTTCCGCATATTCTATTGCTTATATATTTGGTAATCATACTGTGCTCTATCTGAGGAGCAATATCCTAACCAGTGGAGTCAGAGCATGTTTGTTGTTCCCTGATTTCCTGACAAGTGGTATCAGAGCCTTGGTTGTAGGTTCTTGAGTTTGATACCAACAATTGGTATCAGAGCTTTTGGTTGGGATACTAACAGATTGGTGTAGATCTGGGTAGTGTGTTTTGATTACAGGTTACTCACAGGGTTTTCGTTTGAGTGGGAGTTGAGCAATGTCAGAAAGCAGTCAACTACGAATGGACAAGTTCAATGGCAAGAACTACCAATTATGGAGGATGCAGATTGAGGACTATCTGTATCAAAAAGATTTGTACTTACCGTTGGGTGGGGTTGCTAGCAAACCCTTTGACATGAAAGATGAAGAATGGGAGGTTCTTGATCGGAAGGCTCTGGGATCTGTTAGATTGAGTCTTGATTCATCTGTGATTTCCAGCTTATCACAGTGTAAGACAACGGTGGAGTTGATGAAATCTTTGGCAAATTTATATGAAAAACCCTTGGCTTCAAACAAGGTATTTCTTATGAAGCGTTTATTTAATTTGCAAATGTTGGAAGGTGGATCTATTCATAGCCATCTTAGTGATTTCCATGGTTTAGTAAACCAGTTAAGTTCAGTGAATATTGTATTTGATGATGAACTTAGAGCTCTCTTAATCTTGTGTTCATTACCTGAAAGTTGGGAAGGTTTGGTAATGGCAGTTTCTAATACTGTGTCTCCTTCAAAAGTCTTAAAAGTGGATGATGTTGTGAGTGTAATCTTGAATGAAGAGATACGCAGGAAAAGCACAGGTGAATTATCCGGAAATGCTTTGAGTGTTGAAGGAAGAGGAAGGCCAAGAGAAAAGACAGAGCGTGGGAGATCAAGGTCTAAGACAGGCAAGAGATCCAAGTCCAGGTATGGCAGAATAACCTGCTGGAAATGTGGAAAGCAAGGGCACTTAAAGAGAGATTGCAGATCAGGTGAAGATCATCATGAAGAACATGAAGAAGAAGCAGATGTTGCAGGCTACGTTGCACAGGATGCTCTGGTATGTTCTTTGGATAAAGTAGAATCTTGGGTATTAGATTCTGGTGCCTCTTTTCATGCATCTCCACATAGAGAATTTTTTCATGAGTATGTCCAGGGAGACTTTGGAGAAATCTGTGTAGGAGATGGTAAGCCTTGTCAGGTTGTTGGCAAAGGCAAAGTGAAGCTGAAATTGCAGACAGGTGACACATGGGTGTTAAAGGAGGTCATGCATGTCCCAGTTCTGAAGAGGAATCTGATCTCTGCTAGAAGTTTGGGTGAAGAGGGTTGCACAGTAACTCTCTCAGCGGACTCTTGGAAGGTTACCAAGGGTACACTTGTTATAGCTAGAGGTAAGAAAGTAGGTACGCTTTATCTATCTACTTGTTTTACTGATTCTCTTTCTGGGTTATCTACTTCAGCTGTAGATTCAGAGATGTGGCTTGATAGGCTTGGTCACATAGATAAGAAGGAGATGCTGGTTCTTGAGTCAAAGAATATGCTTTCGGATTTGGAAGGCATGGATCGTGGTTCCTGTATGCAGAAGAAGAAAGTAAGGTTTCTTGAGGAATCCGATGTTAGTGACAAGAACGGGAAAGCCTTGGTTTTCAAGGAGAAAGTGATGGACAGAGTTCAGCATAAGGTGCAGAGGAATTCTGAGCAGAGCAAAGGTGATTTGGACAAGGTATTGATCCAAAAAGAGCTCACGGGAAAAAGTCAGGTCTCACAAGAAAAACACAGAGACCGACGTCGGCAGGAAAACCGGCGTCGGCGTCCAGACAGGGACCGACGTCGGCTATGTGCAGCCCAATGTCGGTGACTCGGGGCAGACAGAGACCGGCGTCGGCCAGGGGAAAACGACGTCGGCAGAAAGGCAGTCGCAGGGAACCGACATCGGTCGGCTGTAGACTGAGATGTGACCGGCATCGGTTACTGAGACGAATTTTGGGTGGACAGCTAGTTGTCATGGAGTCTCAAGCGCCCATTTGGAGGACTGAAGGTGTAAGTAAGTTCTTAAATTCGTCATTTCCCTTCTTTACACTACTTGTTGCTCACTTATGGCATAGGACCAGGAAGTTATTGAAGAAGCAGAACAGGTAGATCCAGGAAACAGTGGGAGCTAGGCATGGATGAGGATATGATTCCTTGGAGGAGAACCAAACAGGGGTTTTGGGTAGTGTTGCCAGCTGGAAGTATGCACTGAGAGACGAATGGATGTTGAGGATGAAGAAGAGCGGAAATGGATACATGAGATGGAAGATCAGGGTATATGATCTTGTTTTAGCTGCAGGGCAATGGAGGTTTGATCATTGTGTTTCTCTTTACCAGGTTGGATAGTATTAGCTACACTATTCTATTTTCTGTATGATGTGCTTGTTGCAGGGTTACATATACAGGTATTTCTGAACTAAAGGTAAAGCTAGTTCAGGGGTTTGTCATGGAGAATCTGGGAGCAGCAAGATTCTTTGGCATGAGTGTGATCTAGAGACATGGAGGTCTTGTTGACTTTGTTTCAGGATGATTGTGTGAAGCCGGTTAGCACACCGATGGTTAGACAGCTCATAGAACAGGTGTCTTGATTCACATAGTGAGGTTGAGTGCATGGTATGTACTAAACCTGAGTTTTCCCAAGCAGTGGGAGTTGTCACAAGTTTGGAGTCAATCCGGGAGAGTAATACTGAAGGGCAGTTCAGTTGGACCAGCAGCAGGTGCACATGCTATGCAGGGTCAAGTTATTTTTCTACATGGTTGTAGATACGGATGTGGCAGGTAATTTGGATGACAGATTTTGCATCACGGATTTTGTGGTGGTTGGTCTTCAAGAGTGATCTTGAGGAGGGATACAAAGCCAAGGAAACAAACTAGACGGTGTACAGGTACAGGTACAGGTTGCAGCTGTTTATCTCCAAGTGGGAGATTGTTAGGGTGTGGAGCTAAAAGCTTCAACCTTTGCAAACTGAGGAATAATGGTTGCTGAGTTCTACAGGAACCGGCGTCGGCAGCATGACCGACGTCGGCAGTATCCAGTGCAGAAGGCAACCGGCGACGGCAGGAAGTCGGCCGACGTCGGCAGAACCAAACCAGCAGGGACCGACGTCGGTCGCCTGTGTGTTCCCGAAGTGTTCGTTTCACGGACAGTTAGTTAAGTGAACTATGAGTTTGCATGTCAAGACCACCCAGAGTCTTGGGCTGCGAGGACAATTGTCCAAATTAAGAGTCTTAGTTATTGTTTGAGTTAAGGATCTATTTATAGACCCATTGGCATGTATTGTATAAGGCATGAGTTAGAAAGGAAGAGTTCCTTCTAGTTGTAAGATCTATGAGTTGCAGGTTGTTGCAAGCTCATTGGTGATCTACATGTAAGCTTGGTCTTTGAATTGTAGGTTGCAGGTTCATGAGAGATCAGCTTGAAGTGCTATAGAGTGCTTGATGTACCGGCAGGGTTATTACTGACTGGTTGGTGAGGTGAACACCAATTCTGTGTGTGAGTTGGTTGTTGGGACCATTTTTTGTGTAGGAGAGTGTGTGTGAGAAGAATTACTGTACACTTGAGGTGTGGCGAATCTCTGTAAGGTGAAAGAGTGTGGCGGCTCTTTGATGTATTCTTTTCTGTTAGTGTTAATACAAGATAGTGTATTGTCTCTCATATTCTGTGCTATTGGTGAATTCTAGTTACTTGTGTTTCTGGTTATTTCCGCATATTCTATTGCTTATATATTTGGTAATCATACTGTGCTCTATCTGAGGAGCAATATCCTAACCAGTGGAGTCAGAGCATGTTTGTTGTTCCCTGATTTCCTGACAAGTTATACCAACTATCGTATCTAAAAATGGAAGTGAGAGCCATCATGATGCGTATGATGCCCCCTATATCTAGATTCTCTAAGTAAAAGTGTATTGAAAACTATTGGTTCTGAACTAGTTTGAAAGTGCAAAAATTATAGTTGAACATACTTTTCTACCTACTTCTAGAAAATCTTATTTTTATGCTATTTGGACATGAGTGCTAAAAATAGGACACCCTAGTGTTTGATGCTATTGTCCATGTCCAATGATATTAACTTGGGCTAAAACTAAAAAAATGTTCTAGAATAATCATTGTTTTTTTGGTCTATTCTACCTGGTTTGACCTTTGATTATTATTCTGAGTGTTTTGAAATTGATTTTTTGACTGGTAGGAGCTCTGATCTCTTGTGGTAAAACCCCTATTTGTTGCCCCCTCTTTTAAGGGTAGGAATGAAGACCCTGCAATGACTACCCTTAGAATAAATATCCTTGCAAGTGTGTTATGCTACAAATATACATGATATAGTAATGATAATCAATAATATATCTCAAGATATAACATGGTTTGTATTGAGAGATTGTTAGATCAACAGGGGTATGCCTAAATAGATATAAAAATTTAAAATCATGTAAAATGTATTGAGCTAGAACTAGAAGTCTGGTTAATTGTTAGTTGCCATGGAGAGATGGAGTATGATATCCATCATGCCATCCAAGAAGTAAGATAATGCATGATTTGGATCATGACATTGCAAACAAATGAAAAGTATTCAAGTGACAAACACACAAATCAAGAAGTAAGAAGCATACAAGAGTAGCCAAGGGGCCAAGCAAATAAGGGACATGGACACATATCACTCAAAATGGAAGGAAGTATACAAGGCATGCTCAAATACCACATACACATATAATTGGAATAAGTAAGGTTGGCACGAAATCCACAATCACATAAAAGAGTACAAACAAAGGACATTGTAAAATGTTTTAAGGCACACATAGGAATAGAAGTAAAGGACATTGGAAAATATCCTAAGTCATATACAAGAGAAAAATAATAACTAGAAAATTCAATCACATTAAGCTATGCTAAGTAAGAAAAGAAATCATGTAACTACTAAAAATACAATCTCATCTAACTACTCAAAGTAAGAATGTGAAAGTATGCAAGACATGTTAGTACAAGACTAGGTATATGATAAGAAATACATAAGTGCTATATACTAGTGAGTGTTAATAAGATAATACGTGTAAGTTAGTATATAATGTACATCAACATGATAACTATAGTGTGTGGTATAGGAATGACATAACCTAGATGGTATAGTCATGTGGAAGATGCCCCCAAGGGGAAGATATATTAATGTGTATTTCAAATGTAGAAGTAGGATGCCCCCTCATTGGGTAGAGTGAATCAATCATGTAGCTAAAAGTCACTGTTGATGGTTTAAAATTGCACTTGATCTTAACCAATCAACAATGGGAAGTTTCAAGCTATGGGACAATGCGGCTTGAAACAACCTCCAGATTTTAGAAAAGCTAGTCTCTTCTTTTGTATCAAGTGTTGGGGGAAAAGGGATAGGAGATTAAACAAAAATTCAAGTGCAGGAAATGAAACCTAACTATGGTGATGCATCTAAGTGTAATCCTAATCCTAACCTGAGCACAGTGAGACTATTACAGGATTCAATTACATTTAAGAGCAGACAAGTGCATGATCAATGTAAGAGATTGGAATAACAGAAACAGAGGCTCACAATAGGGAATTCTTTTGCTGAGATACAGAGAATGTCAACAAAGGCATAGTGTTCAATCTTATTAATAAAATCTTTCAATCACATAAGAGGTGTAGAAGTCACATATAGTTATGTAGAAATTTTGACTCAAGAAAATGAGACAAAAGCAAATGACATTTCTAATCACAACTCCAAAGAATCTATAGCATAGACTACTTTGAAAATGACACAAATAACACCAACCAAGGCATGGAGCTTAATCCTCTTAATTTATTCAACCACATAAAAGGCACAAAAACATGCACAATTACATTAACTCTACAACTCTAGAAAATTGAGACAAGAGCAAATGATATTACTATTCAAAATTCTAGGAGTCTAAAACTATCAAAATAATCCCCCCATTCTTCTTAAAATTCTTCTTCTTTTATATCCTTAGATGACTCCTTCCATCATCCCCTTTCTTGCATAATTCTTCTCCATCCTTTACTCATAGGGGACAAATAGATGGTGCTTTCAATGCCTCGGATGTATCCTGGTCTTATCAAGAACTGCCCTGACTGTGGCATGGCAATTCATGTCTAGTACCTCCGTTCACACTTAAATTTCTCATTCCATCACCTATTTGGTCGCTCAACTGTCTACTCTACCTTCGCTTATAGGGGACAAACAAATGGTGCTTTCAATGCTTACGAGCCCCAAAAATCTACCCGATGCACTGTTCTATCTACCAAGAATAACTCTCACTGAGTTTCCCTCCATCTTTGCTGTAACAGATAGATAGACACGAGGACACTTAGTTAATCCATGAAAATTCTCCTTTTTGTCTAAAGGGCACTAGAGAATGACACTTGGCCGCTTCCTCTTTATTTTTCTCAGGAACTCTCTGCCTTCGACACTTGTCATAATCTGCTTCCTCGATACTTTACAATTTTATCAAAACAAAACACACCACATTCTTTGCTCGAGCCACTTTTTAGAAGGGGATGGATGTACGTGGCAGTCTTTGCATGTTGACACTTGATGCTTCCACAGCTCTTCAAAATGACATTTGGGACCCACCACAATCTTTATTCGGTAATGAGCTCGAAGATGGTCTCACGAAAGTTGACACGTGGTGACCTCTGCTACTTCTGGGAAGATACGTGGCATATTTTGCTTTTCCTGCTAGGGGTATGTGGCATCTTCTGCTTTCTCTAAGGATGGAGTAAGAAGGGGCTCAGAGAGTGACACTTGGCAGCATCTACTTCTTTATGGCACTTAAGCAAAATAAAATGATGCCTTTTTACTTTAAACCAAAGTATTAGACCTAGGCATTGAACCAAAGTCTCTCGAATGCTGACACGTGGTGACTTCCGCTTATCTCTTTTTAAAAAGGTAGTTCAGGGCCTTTCATTACTGCCACCTGGCGCTTTCTACTTTTTTGCTACTTAGCCTTTCAAAAACCTTTACTAAGAAATAGAATGGAATGCAGGGGCCGACATGAGACATGGATGCTGACACGTGGTGACCTCTGTTGAGTTGCTATTAGGTATGTGGCATGATCTGTGGCTCTCTAGAAAGTTACAAATAGGGGCTTGAAGGACGATAGCTGGCCGACACTGTGTGTCAAAAGTGACACTTGGTAGTTTTCATTTGAACTTGATGCTTAGGCCAAAATGAAACCAAATAAATAAATGGGAAAAGGACTGGTGCTTAGAGAATGACACTTGGCAGCATTTGTTGCACTTCAACACTTAGGCAAAAATGAACCTGCCCTCTGCTCCAAAACTCTACCGCTACATCCAGGGTGTGAAGGAACCAAAATTATAATGCTCAATCTAAAAAGAAATTAAAAATATGTAGAGTAAAAATTACTCTATAGTTATTGGTGACCCCCAAGACTTTTGAGCCTGCTCAAAAAGAACCTGACTCCCGCTCTGTCAAAACTTCAAAATTTACAACTTTAAAAGTGTTGTCTGGTAGATTGACCACTCATGGTCGAATAGCCCTTGCTTATTTTGCAATTCAATGAAAGCCAAGTCAAGGTTAATGATAACCTTATGCGAAAAGGTTTGCAGGATCTGGACTGTAGCTTTTAGTTTGAATTCCAGCCAGAAAATAGGAACCAAAATAGCTTCAACTTTTGAGACTGAGGAATCATCCTGCAAGCTCTAAAAAATTGCTTGATCCCTCTGTTTGGCCAACAACAATGGTTCAATTTGGTCCACCATCAGCATCATCTTTACGTCCAAAAATAGATAAGGAAGGCCCAGTCACACTAGATCTTCAATATGTTGTCTCATCTCACCGATGCCTTCTTTCACGACTTTGAGATGTTCCTTGCAACTGTTGGCCGCGACTTCGCAACTGAGCACTTTATTGACCCATTTTGCGGCAACCATTCTATCTGAGATTCTCACGGCTACCAATGTTCCATTGTGTTGTAGAGCTTTTATAACAATGAATGGGAGTCTGTGACTCTTATGGAGACTGTGGCTAGAGTGCTCTGTACCAAATTTTCCACCCTCTTGCACAATTGCTATGCACTGAGCAAGAAGGCAAGAAATGGCCTGAGCTAGATAATCTCCAAAGAGATTCTCTCCCACGCTAACTCATAGAGCCCCTTCACTAGTTGCATTACTCTGACACCTCTTGGCCTATTAGCCAACTCAATTATCAGTTGTGCCATCCTCTATTGCTATGCTTGGAACTAGGCTTGAAAAGCCATAACCTTATTTTGCTCCTCCAGTAGCCTTTGCTGTGATTGGGTAACTTGTAGCTGAAGTCCTTCAACTCTTCCCTATAATGCTGCATTTTCTTGCCTAAGGGCTATTGCTACATCTTTTGCAAGTGCGAGCTCTATTTTCAATGAATCATTCTTGGCCTGGACTACCCGTTGAGTCTGGGGGGAAACAATATCTTGCAACTGTTTATGCAGACTAGCTATTTCATTATCTCTCTTATTTATTTCTTTGGCCAAAACTGTTATAGTTTGCCTTTTCTTTGGCCAAATTGGCCTCCATCTTCTACAATCTTTTTGATTTCTTCAGATAATCTTTTGTGACTGCAAAAGTGGATTCGGTCAGCAACTCAACTCTAACTTGGGACCTGAACAGGGACATGTCAATGGCCACTGCATTCATTGTGTAGTCCTCCAGCTACATTTGCTTGCTCAACTTAGCAATGTTGGGTGACAAATGGGTCACCATCAGCTAGTGTTGGATGGGGTCAAATTGTGACCGTAGGTGTGGAATAATTGGTGCTTTATTCTCTTTAATTCTCTTCTTCTCTAACCAGGCCTCTCTTGCCTTCCTAGCAGCATCGGCCTGCATCTAGAAGGTGGAAGAGGATGCAATATGCCCTCCTGTGAAAGGATACCCTTGTGGCAGGCTATATTGGATAACCATTGGTTGGCCAGGGGTGAGTTGTAGGGGCATCTTTCTGGGAATAGAGGGGGAGAAATAGGGTAATGTGAGGGCCTGAGGCACCAATGATGGGGTGAATTGTAAAATGGGAACAATAACAGTGGCAAGAGGTGTCATTTGGCTAGGTGGAGGCACCACGCCAATAGGGAAGGGCAGATTGAGAGGGAGGAGGGGGAGTAATACTTACCTAAGGGGAAGTTGCAGTGCCTACACTGGGTGCTGTGAAAGCTCCTCTTCCTCCTCTGAATTCAATTAGAATTGCACCCTCTTTCTCTTCCTGGGTGTCTCTGCCTCTGGCTACGTTTGTTTCCCTTCTACCTCTATTGTTGCTGGTGGCACGTGTGGATTACTAGGGACTTCAATCACTCCTGATGATGGGGAGACTTTTGGTGGTGAAGACATTGCACTCCTTTATTATTTTTTGCCATTTGTAACTTGCTCTAAAGTTTGCAGTTGCTGGCTTGGTCCCGCTCTAGCTTCCTACTCTATCTCAAGTGTTGGCAATTGGCTTGTAGGCTGGATATAGGGGAAGGATGCCACTCATCCCAGAGTTCTTCCCATATTTCATCTGAATCTACACCTCTGAAAGCATGGGTGGTTTGGAAAATTTCCTACCTATATTACCAATAGGCCTCAATTTTCTCTGCATCCCAACCTTTTTTTCTCAACATCCTTCTCAAACCAGAAGTAATCCTAACTTTGGGATCATAATCCCTCTATTTATCATAGAAGGTTTCCCATGGCCTATTTTGTGGTAGGGGAAATCTGTCAGTTTAACATAGAGACTAGGAGCATCTTCTGCAGGGTTTTTCCTAGTCTCCCAAAAAAGGCAGCCTTCATGCACAATCCTGGCTCCAATCCTATTTTTCCTTACCACAGAAGCTATGTAATTAGCTAGGTCATAAACCCATTTATCCTCGACTAACAGGAACCCCAAGAAGGCCAGCTTCCTCAGCAGCACAGTTTCAACTTCTTTGGCTTCTAGGCTTACGTTACTTGCCATCCATAGAAGATTGTACATTTTCCTTTTCTTCTTCCCAGAGCCATACTCATTATCAACTATCAACACCTGCCTGGTGACTTCTAGGAATGCCAACCTAAGAGTTAAGGTCTTTGGTAGCAATACTGGTTCTCCACAAAATCCATGGACCCTTATGATCGTGTGATGGGACCCAAATAGAAGTCACACAGGATTGGATAGCTGACCAGGAGGATCATGACACTTGGGAATAACCTATTTATGATAGGTTCAGGGCTAAGGCAATGAAGAACAGGGGTTATGAAAAATTCCCAAAAATCATACGGGTCACTAGTTTTTGATAAAACATGTGTCCATGTAGACACACGAATGGTCCTTTGGGGGTCAAAAGTTGGGTCGTACAGGTTCAGATTCATATAGTGGGTGAAAAGTTCAAGGTTTTGATGCAGTATAAGATGAAATAAAAAAGAGAAATCCCTGAATACCCCTTTTGACCTAAATTGGGTTAGTTAATCCATGATCGAAAAGGCGATGTGCTCAGAGAAGTTGGGTCGATATTCCTGCATCCTGTCGACCATCTTCAACCTAAAAAGTATGGCCATTTGCTCTACATATACTACCATGTCATCCTTCATGCCAAAGATGAGAGCCATCATTGACAATGCATCTTGGCTAGCGGGCGTGAACTGAGCTCTTGATGCCAGGAGCGTGGGTACTGTTGTATCACCATCATCCATTTGTAATTCAGACCTCAAAAACCTTGCCTGAGTGTTGATGTTTGCCCACATCCTTTGCATCCTATCAATAGTGGGGAAGGTGGCAGTACTATCATATTACAAGGTAAGCATGTCCCTGATAGCTTGTGGGGTGACCTGTAGCATGAAGGGGCCTTGTTGGATGGTGCAAGATTGTGCATGGAGCAAGTCTGCAAATAATTTGATCACATCAAGGAATGGATGCATGGTTGGGACAATGAATTGAGCTAGTTGTGAGGTCCATATCCTCATTTTGAATGTCTCATATTGCCTTGCTCTGGCTCTTTGAAGACACCTTTGGTGTGCCCCTTCTCTAAGGTTCTTGCTACTGGCCCTTTGCAAGATCGGGTCCATGATTCCATCTACATAGTCCCTTACCTTTGAAGGGTCACTAGTTTGATCGACTCCCAGGACTCTAGTTCTTGGATAGCTTCTTGGTGGTTGTGCAGGAGCTGTAGCATATGATTTACTAGCCAGTAACCTGATATCTAGGTGCCCCTATTCCTTGTTGTGATGATGATGTTCTCGCCATCTCTATCTCTTGTATAATACCTAGTATGAGCCTTGTGTAAGACAGAAACACGCTCATTGAAGCAAACTTTTACTAGGCGCTAATAATCACAATGAGCAAGATATTTGGTAGGTGCAGGAATGCTTGAGAGTTTGTAAACTTTAAAACTCACTAAAGGATATTTATGGGCCTATCAAGTCCCAAATAACATTAAATTTAGGTGACCGTTAACAAATCCTACTCAATCTTTGGGAAACAGTGAGGTGGACATGCTATGCAAGTTGTGACGCAAGGTACCTTAGAGATCTCAAAAGATTTGGGGAAGCATTTAATGTGGCAAAATTTAAAGAATTAAACTTCTAAGACGTTGACTTTGCATTTAAAATTCTTATTTTTAAAAGAAAAGTGGGAAAATAACAAAAAACAAAACAATGCGAGAATGGAAAACTACCCAACTAAATTAATTAAACATCCTTATTTCCCACTGGGATCAAAAATAAACTTTCCAATGTCTTCTTTATGACAAGCCAACTTATGTTGCCATACCAGTGATTGCAATGGGTATATCTTTGATGAAATGTCCTCTACGCTGGCCACACAAATGTGCCTGCATTTGAATGAGTCTGAGTAAAACATGTGTTCGACACCCAGAAACTCTTCTTGTCCTTGAAAGCCCATCGAATGCTGGTTCTTCATGCTATTGTGTGTCATCAAGAAATTGATGGCTATTGGTTCTTCACTCTATGCCTTTTGATATCCATTATCTTTTGGTTTATCTCCTTCAAATTCCAGATTTATTTCATCATCATGCTCCTTGATGACTTCATCCTCTTGAAAGGATAAATCTTAAAGCTAGCACCCCTTCTACATACTCAATTGGGTCTCAAAGTTATCTTCTCCATATTCAGCCAGTTCATGGCTTTTTTGAAGAATAACGTCACCTATCTCAATGAATTGGTCGAGTATCCATGCTCCTCCATATCCTCCTACAAAGTGAGAAAAAAGTTAGAAATGATCTCTTCCTCATCAGAGGTTAAGACAAAAGCCTGTGACTTGTCCTCTTGTTCATTGAAGGGGGTACCTATGGTGATTTCCTCCTCATCTATACCTATGGAATCCTCTTGACTAGCCATGAATTGAGCGCACTCATCTGCATACTCATTTGCTTCTTCCAAAATATAATCTTCTTTGAAACAAGATAAAGAAGAGGGCTGTGATGAAAAATAAGAAGCTTCTTGAGGAAGGGTGGAAGGGACTTGAGGGGAAAGTGAGGATTTGGGGTCTTCTTCCCTTGCTTCTATCATAAACTCTGCATTATTGGGGAAATGACCTTGATAGGTTTGACCTTGCTCAGGAACATGGGTGGCGTATGTCTGATCTAGAATTTGTGGTGGTGGATATGTAGTTTAGTACACTTGGTAAGGTTGGTTCTCATGAACACTCAGCTTCTCTTCTAAAAATGCAATCAATCCACACACATCCAACATCTCATATGTAAGCCCTTGCCAATTATCTCTTTCAATGGGATCCCATTCACTTTTAATTAGATCTATCACATCCCTTATTTGATGGATGACATGATAAAGAATTTCTTGGCCATATCTCCTTCTACTATCAAGCTCTAACACATATTTTTTAAATCCCAGTAATGCTTTTTTGAAGGTGAAAATAAGGTTAGATTGAAAATGGGATATGACATATTGGGGAGACTGGGCATAAGATTGGTATAGCTCATGACCATCTGCATCCTTGTTACTTGACATGATTCTAGGTTAAGCTTGCTCTTGATTAAAAATATATGAAGGAGAATAAGACCTATAGCTATGAGTAACAGGATTATACATACCAAAAGGTGATTTCTTGATGATACCAAGATTGCTTGATCGGCTGATTTGATTCAGAGTAGTCGTTGGTGTTGATAAAGCCTCCAAAGGCTAATTGGTCAAAGAACACACCAAAAATTCTTCAACTCCTTGAAATATCGTCCCACCGAGTGTGCCAAAAATTGTTGATGGTTTAAAATTACACTTGATCTTAACCAATCAACAATGGGAAGTTTCAAGTTATGGGACAATGCAGCTTGAAACAACCTCCAGATTTTAGAGAAGCTGGTCTCTTCTTTTGTATCAAGTGTTGGGGGAAAAGGGATAGGAGATTAAACAAAAATTCAAGTGTAAGAAATGAAACCTAACTATGGTTATGTGCATGAGTGTAATCCTAATCCTAACCTGAGCACAGTGAGACTATTACAGGATTCAATTACATTTAAGAGCAGACATGTGCATGATCAATGTAAGAGTTTGGAATAACAGAAACAAAGGCTCACAACAGGGAATTCTTTTGCTGAGATATAGAGAATGTCAACAAAGGCATAGTGTTCAATCTTCTTAATAGAATCTTTCAATCACATAAGAGGCACAAAAGTCACGTACAATTATGTAGAAATTTTGACTCAAGAAAATGAGACAAAAGCAAATGACATTTCTAATCACAACTCCAGAGAATCTATAGCATATAATACTTTGCAAATGACACAAATAACACCAACCAAGGCATGGAGCTCAATCATCGTAATTTATTTAGCCACATATAAGGCACAAAAACATGCACAATTATATTAACTTTACAACTCCAGAAAATTGAGACAAGAGCAAATGATATTACTGGTCAAAATTCTAGAAGTCTAAAACTATCAGAATAATCCCCCCATTCTTCTTACAATTCTTCTTCTTTTATATCCTCAGATGACTCCTTCCATCATCCCCTTTCCCACGTAATTCTTTTCCATCTTTCACTCACAGGGGACAAATAGACAACACTTTCAATGCCTCGAATGCATCCTGGTCTTATCAAGAACTACCTTGACTGCAGCATGGCGATTCATGTCTAGTACCTCCCTTCATGCTTAAATTTCTCATTCCATCACCTGTTTGGCCACTCAAATGTCTACTCTGCCTCTGCTTATAGAGGACAAATGGATGGTGCTTTCAATGCTTGCGAGCCCCAAAAATCTACCTGGTGCACTATTTTATCTACCAAGAATAACTCTCACTGAGTTTCCCTCCATCTTTGCTGTAACAGATAGACAGACACGAGGACACTTAATTAATCCATGAAAATTCTCCTTTTTGTCTAGAGGGCACCAGAGAATGACACTTGGCCACAATGCTCTGCCTTCGACACCTGTCACAATCCGCTTCCTTGATACTTTGTAGTTTTATCAAAACAAACTCATCATGTTCTTTGCCCAAGCCACTTTTCAGGAGGGGATGGAATTACATGGCAGTCTTTGCATGTTGACACTTGACGCTTCCACAGCCCTTCAAAATAACATTTGAGACCCACCACAATCTTTATTCGACAATGAGCTCGAAGATGGTCTCTCAGAAGTTGACACGTGGTGACCTCCGCTACTTTTGGGAAGATACATGGCATCTTTCGCTTCTCCTGCTAGGGGTATGTGGCATCTTCCACTTTCTCCAGGGATGGAGTAAGAAGGGGCTCGAAGAGTGACACTTGGTGGCATCTGCTTCTTTATGGCACTTAAGCAAAATAAAATGATGCCTTTCTACTTTAAACCAAAGTATTGGACCCAGGCATTGAACCAAAGTCTCTCAAATGCTGACACATGGTGACTTTCGCTTCTCTCTTTTTAAAAAGGTAGTTTAGGGCCTTCTGCTACTGCTACCTGGCACTTTTCACTTTTTTGCTACTTAGCCTTTCGAAACCCTTTGCTGAGAAATAGAATGGAATGCAGGCTCTGACATGAGACGCGGATGCTAACACGTGGTGACTTCCACTGAGTTGCTATTAGGTATGTGGCACGATCTGTGGCTCTCTAAAAAGTTACAAATAGGGGCTCAGAGGATGACAACTGGCCGGCTCTGTGTGTCGAAAAGTGACACTTGGTAGTTTCCATCCAAACTTGATACTTAGGCCAAAATGAAACCAAAGAAATAAAGGGGAAAATGACCAGTGCTCAGAGAGCGACACTTGGCAACATCCACTGCACTTTGACACTTAGGCAAAAATGAACCCGCCCTCTGCTCCAAAACTCTACCGCTACGTCCAGGGTGTGCAGGAACCAAAATTGCAGTGCTCAACTGAAATAAATTAAAAATGACGTAGAGTAAAAATTACTCTACAGTCACTACACACACTCAAATAAGATCAAGTGAAACATGGTAATGGAGATAAATCGATAAACAATAACATAAAATAGTAAATGTGTGTCTAGCATAGTGGTAGCAATGTAAAACATGGATATGCATACAATCAAAATGTTTTTGTATTTTGACATTATTATATATTTTTTAATTTTGAGATTTGAGATATGTATAATCAATCATAAGAAGATTATATACAAAAAAGTGAAAGAAGATATGTACAGGTAATCATTAGGAGACTATGTACAAGAAATTATAAAGGAACTATGTACAATCAAGCATGAGGAGACTATGTATAAGAAAGCCTAAGAAGAGATGATACTAACCAATGAGTCTCATGGGAGACTCCCTATCATCAAATAAAGGAATCATGCATGATTTTGAAGTATGAGGGAATGGATGCGAATATGATTCTGGATATTCGAATTGATTATCAGTATCTTGGAAATCATAATAACTTGTATTGTTCCACTCATCATTATCATCTGGATTTTGAACCAATGAAATGCTAGTGTTAGATTTTGTTGTATATGGATCTTATCCTTTGATAAATTATGTCTATGAATGATTTGCCTTAGGATGTTCAATAAATCCCAAACCTTGGTGACAAACATTATCAACTATTAGAATATGAGTAGTGATGCCTTGAATATGCTTTCCCAACCCTTGACCTTGATAATCAAACTATTTTAGATATTGTTGACCAAGCCCATACTTATTTTAAAGTTGAGCCTCATTTTGGAGAGGTAGATTTACATCTTTTTTGTGCTTTAATTGTGCTTTTGGTAGTGTTTCTTGCTCTAATTTTGCTTTTTGATCCTTTTGTTGTTCTAAGTTATCATTTGGTAACCATTTTTATACTATTTTTGAATTTGACCCTTTGTGAATGTGTTCTTATGTCACTATGGATTGCTTGACTTATTTACCTTATATAGGGTCCTCATTAGCAACTATATGTTATCTATGTTGTTTCAATACCAAACATGAATCTGCATGATTCCCATGCATTCTATGATATACATAATAATATCTAGATCTTCTTACTAGATGTAGAAGGAGGTAGTTTGATAAACTTAGATTTAATCATTTCCCTTAGTACCTCACTAGAAATCTTATTTGATCTTTGAATGCTTTTTAAATCACTAGGTGTAGAGTTACTTTGTTGTGATTTGTTATTTTGATATGTAACATTGCTTGTAATTAATTGACCAGGTGAAGGTGCATATAAATGATTGACACTAGGGTGTCTTTGAGGATTTTGTATTATACTCTGATTTTCCAATGTTATGATATTTTCATATAATAGCTAATTCTGTATTTGTAAATCTGAAATTAACTTGTTCATACTAGTGACTTGATCCCTTAGAGTCTCATAAGTTGAAATCCTACTTGTTTTTTTATTGAACATGTAAGAAAATATGTTGAAGAGGTTTTGAAGAAGTTATAGGCTAAATGTATACATTAGGAACAATAGTATAGGCTGCCACACCTTTTGGATGGGTGATAACATGGACCTGGTTAGAGGGAAAGTAGCTATCACCCTCTTGGGGGAGAGGAGGAGAAGGAAATTATTTCCTATGCATAAAATATGACATTAAAACTTGATAGGTGGTAGTTAGTTTATATAAGAACCATGTAACAAAGGATTTAGATGCATATAGGTAGAAATCATGTATATGGAATGAAATGCATGTAAGTGGAGTGATAAGTTATATAGCAGTATTATTATAAAGAATATTCCACATGAGAGATAACAAACTAGGGATAAAGAGCATGGAACTATGCACTAATGTATACTTTTTTTTTGACATGTGCTATGATGTGTCTAGTGTGTTTAGCATGATAAACTTGAAAAAAATTCCATATGTGGAATAGAAAGCAAGGGATAGAGAGCATGAAATTGTGCACGAATGCATAAAAAACTTTGACTTGTAACATAATATTTCTAACATGTTTAGCAAAATGGAGTTGGAAATTATTTAGCATGAGTGAGAGAGTATGCAAAAGAAATATTGAAATCTTGTGCATTTTTGGCAATAAATTTTGTAATATCATCCCTTATTATGAAAAATAAGCATGAAATGCAAAGAACAAAGCTTTGTATTAACATATTATAAACTTTGTGATCATGTACATAATAGGACTAAGTATGGTCTCCTTATTATTTATGAGAAATGTGAATTTTTTTTGTAAATAAGTGAGATCCATTTTTGTAATCTGATTATAGATGTAAGGTGATTCCTCAAGAAGCAATGGGACCTAGTATATGTAGCTAGGGTTGGAAAGATGATTATTTTCAAAATTACTATGAAAATTTGAAATTAAAAGTGAATTAATGAGTTAAATGTGCAAGTAAAAAATTAGAAATTTATTGGAAAATTTATGATTTAAAGAGACCTAGTAGATGCAACTAGGGTTTTGAAAAATAAATATTTTTCAAAATTACTATTGAATTTTGAAATTTGAAGTGGATTTTTGATTTTAATAGGTTAGGAAAAAATTAGAAAATTATAGGAAAAATATCAGGACCTAATATGGACAACTAGGGTTTGAAAGAAAATTATTTTAAAATTACTACAAAATTTTAAAATTTGATGTTAATTTATGATTTTATCATGCAGGTAAAAAATTAAAAAAAATTAGGAAAAAATCAATAAGAAATTTACCCTATGGTTTCTAGGGTTTTTATTCACAAATGAAGTAAGTTAGGTTCACCAAATGATTTAACCTTTTTCAGAATAATTGGTGTTTTTTTCCTATTTAGTTAAAAGTCTGAGCAAAGTAAATTAGTCAATAATTATGCCATAGTTAACTTACATATTTATTAACCTAAATCAGACAATTATGTTGATCTGATTGAGACAAAAGCTAATACTGATTGTGTAGGACTAAGACAGTGTCAGGAACCTAGATCTGGCTTTTGTTCAGAGAAAGGATAGGAATGCCAAAAACATGACACTTTGGGGTCTGATGTTATAGTCATGTCCCTGTCACTGTTGTCCAAACTAATCATAAAGGTTTGAGTTTTTTAGGTTATGTCTGCCACTCTTGTATGACCTTGCCTGTGAAATTGTAAAGCTTGACTATTGACAGAGCTCCTTGTAGATCTTATTTGATCCTAGATCTTCAATAAGTTTGAATAAGACTTTGAGAAAAGAGGGGGGGTTAGTGTGTGTAAGATGCACTAAACGTGCTTCATATCCCATGTGTAGGCACATTGCCTACATACCAATACTCTAAAGAGGGATCAATCCATATGTAATTTTCTGTTTGAAAGTGCTTAATACAATTATGATATGAGAATGCAATAAATGTTAAAATTTGATGTGTTTGGGGTGATTAGGGACTAGTGTAAGGGTTTTAATAAGCTAAAAAATGAGTTGGATGGTTATATGTAGATAATAGGGAAATATTCTTGAATGGTCTTGCTTGTATTCTTACTTGCTTTGTGATATTTGTCAACCCTTTCAAAATGATCTTTGAATGGGCTTTTATAGGGATATATTGGCCATGGGTTAAATGTAATTGTACTAGGCCAACAAAATGAATAAGAGTAATTAGGGAAAAATGATAACCTAGGCTCAAAATGTGATTGGATAGGAGATTTGGAAAGGGGACACCCTAGGATCCAATACTATAGTCTACCCCTAGTGATCCAATCCTACAGGTTCGAGACCTAGGGGCATGGAATAAGCATGGGAAATGTGTCCTCGTTGAGTTGGAATGAGGTTCTTAAAGTCTATGGATGACTCAAAATTAGTGAAAAGGTGCCTATGAGGGTCAAGAAAGCAAGTAGGAGGGACCTATGGGATGGATGTCACAAGTCACACTCAAGTTACCAATTTTTGCATTTTATATGACTACAGTATGCCTATATATAAATTGATGCATTTTTGGCATTGTATATACACATATGACATTCAACCAATATTAGATACTATGTTGGTAGATGTATTTTTTGTATGCCTATCATGATAATCTATGTATTATTGACATTAGACACATGTATGTGCCTATATTGTATTCTTATCATAGAAATCTATCTAATTTATATTCAATTTTTATTTTATTGTGTGTTATTGTATAGTGTTGTTTTGATCTTCCAAATTATTATCTATTAGATCTCTATTTAATGTTGTAGGTGCACAAATGAGGATTAAAAAATTATTCTTTTCAATGATATAAATCTCAGTGTATGCATCTAAAATTGCTCACTTCATTATAATAAACTAATATTCCTATTAGTCGATACTAATTCTACTTATCCTATTTCTAGCCATATATCTAATAACCTCTTTCAATAATTCTTTCATTCACTAACCTTATTTCATCCCATTCCTTCATTAATTCTATCCTAATTTATGTTATCATAATATAATCCTAGTTATCTATGATATGGGAATTTAAAAATCCCATAACCCCACCTACCCACCTACTAACCTACATCTTAGCCTTTCCTACATCCCTAATCCCCCATTTAACCCCCACCTAATCATCCATTATCTCTAAGATAATGGAGAAGTTTATAGAATTGGAGACGTCCCTCCAATTCTATAGAAACCTCTATTTCTAGAGGTTTCTCAAGGAATTTAATTATTTTTAAATAATTTCTAACCATTGATCTCATTGTCTTAAATTCAAATCTATGCCCTTGATCTTCCTTCCCTTCCTCTATTTAACTAACCTCTCCCTCTACCCTCATAACCAAATTTTGAGCTCATGCAGAAATATTGTAGCAAATCCATCATAAATCATCAAGCATCCTTCATCAACATATCTAATCAAGCTATCACTTTGTCAATTTGAGTCTTATCATTCTCTTGCGAATCCTAGGAGGTAACGTAGAGTAAGGGAATTTGGTAAGCTTATTATCATTCTGATTTGCTTTATAAATCTTTTCTATTGAGTAGTTTATGTTTTGAGTTTGGATTTATCTTGTTTAAATTCATAGTGATTTCAAAATCCTACTGCACTCACATCTTCCATATTTTTTTAAATTAAATTTTTTATTTCATTGTGTGTGGTGGAAATGACTAATGACACTTTTATCACTTAGGCTTAATGGCCTTCTTCTCTTTGTACCTACTTCTTGTACACTTTGGAGACACTTCTTGGTGTCATTATACCTCTTAAAAACCTCTCACATTCATTCTCTAACTCATTTCATACATTCCATTCAAAAACGTCCTCTCACTCTTTCACTATCTTCTCACTAGGCAATCCTCTTAGGTTTCAAAGTTACCAAAACTTGATATAGGTCTTAAGGATTCATTCTTACGTCATATATGTTCTTATATGGTCAAATCACACCTACCTTAACATATTACAAGTGCTAAAACACACTTCAACATTTAATTCCACATATAGGGCATAATAAGGCACAACAAGGCACCCTACACAACAAGGCACCTTATAGGTCTGTGACAATAACATGATCATTCTCAATCTGTATATCAATATTTACACCAAACTCATACTCCCTTCATGAGAAACAACCATTTAATTTCATATGGGAGTAGACCATAGTAAAAATAGGGTATATAGATATATGTCTTACTCATTTCTCTGTAGGTCTATATAGGTTCAACATGTTCAAAACTAATATCATGATGACTCACAACGTACCGACTAGGTAGAATCACTCTAAATTCCTTGCCTTGATTATGACCTATGTAGTCACTTCTTGGTTAGCACCTACATTCATTCATCCACCTACAATCTTACAAAAATGACAACATATTCATGGCCTCAAGGAACTTCAAGGATAACATGAAACTAATGCAATCACATACACTGAATGGAGAATCCACAACAAGTCACTTTCTAGGTCAATAGGTCAATAGGTTAATTACTCAATACCACCTAATAGGTCAATAGGTCAATTACCACCTAATAGGTTAATATGTGAAAGTTGTCAAAGTTGTTAGAATTATCAAAGTTATCAAAATTGTCAAAATTGTCAAAGTTTTCAATAGGTTAATAGGTAAAAGTTGTCAAAATTATCAAAGTTATCAAAATTTTCATTGTCATCCTGGATAGCAAAAACACTGACAAAAAATGTTGTCAAAGTTCAAGTTATGATTGCAAAACTATTATTCAGATGATTCCTGAGTAAAAAATGACACTGCCAACACATCCAAGGGGAAGGATAACCTCTAGAACCAGGTTATTGGCTTCCCATAAGGCCTGATCAACAAACCCACCACCCATTTTGGCCTCAAGAACACCCTTCCCAATATAAGAAAAATGTAATTTTTTAGCCTAAGTTCAAACACACATAAAAAAAATTATAAGTCATATCTGTGAACCATCACATCCCTCATGTCCTCCTTAAGCCCTATAATTGTACCTTAGAGCACTTAGGTGGAAGCTTCAAAATCAATCTGTTAGACAAGTTATAATGATGGGTCCAAAAATTCAAGTTTTTGTTAGTGAACAAGCAACTTCTCGAGCTCTAACTAGAATTTCTACCTCCAAGACATCCACCTATGAATCTATCACTTTGATCATATTTAGATAGGAAAATTACATGTTATCACACCACCACGATGTTTGAATCCACCCATAGTGTATTTTCACTACTGTTTTGAAGAGCAAAAACACTGACAACAAATGTTGTCAAAGTTCAAGTTGTGGTTGCAAAAATCTGATTCTGATGCTTCTTGAGTGAAAAATGACAACTCCAACACATCCAATGGGGTGGATAATATCTAAGACCAGGTTTTTGGCCTCCCATCAGGTCCAATCAACAAATCCACCTCCCATTCTGGGCTCAAGAACACCCTTCCTAATACAAGAAAAATGTAATTTTTTAGCCTAAGTTCAAACATGCATAAAATGAAACTTGCAAGTCATATCTATAAACCGTTAGATCTTTCATATACCTCCTTAATCTCTCTAATCACACCCCATATCACTCAAGTTGAATCCTTGATATCAAACTACTAGACAAGTTGCAGTGATGGGTCTAAAAATATAAGTTTTTATTGGTGATCAAGCAACTTCTTGAGCTCCAAATGGCATTGTTACCTTTGAGACCTCCACCTATGAATATATCAATTTAATCACATCTAAATAGGCAAATTACATGATATCATATCACCATGATGTTTTATTCCACTTAGAAGTGCATTTTCACTATTGTTTCAAAGAGCAGAAACACTGACAATAAATGTTGTCAAAGTTCAAGTTGTGGTCGCAGAACTCTGATTTCGATGCTTCTTGAGTGAAAACTGACACCTCCAACATGTTTGAGGGGAAAATATCATCTAGGACTAGGTTCTTGGCCTCTTTTTAGGCTCGATCGACAAACCCACCACCCATTTTGGCCTCAAAAATACCCTTCCCAATATAATAAAAATATAATTTTTTGGCCTGAGTTCAAATATCAATAAAACCTAAGCTTCTCTTAACTTCAAGAATATAGAATTCTTTACTGACAGTGCCAACCACGTGAAGGTAGAAGCTTATCTGTCACCACTAACCTACAAAAAATTATTAGTAAGTAATTAAAAATGAAATTTATATATGTACTACCTAAAAATTAAAAAACTTTTGGTAAAATTGATTACATCTACATTTGAAAAGTCAACATATCTATGTATTTCAATCCAACAAACCACTAAGATCTAGTCTAACCTTCATAGTATCAAGAATAGTTTCAGGATCTGACTCCCAAACTTTCCATAGTTTCTTACTTAATGGCCTCCCATGATATTTCTATAATTGAATATTCGTTGCAAGAATCAAATTTGAATAATGTAGTATCTTCATGTGCATTTCAAACTCTTCAAACAACTGTTAATATGAATTTTTCATAGGATATTATCGAAACCAAGTTCTAGTGACTACCACTAACCCAGTGGGATAGTCTATGTTTTGTCCATTTGTAATTGGGAAAGTTAATTTTTTCTTTATCTCTACACACCGACACAAGTAGTAATCAGTGCCTTCTTTGTTATCCTCATCTATAATAACTAAAAAAATCCCTATATCACAAAAAATAATTTTGAATAATAATATGAAGATATATAAATAATGTGAATAAATTATACATAATTAAAAATATTGTACCTAGCTACACTAGATCAGATACATGGTCAAAGTCATCTAATGATGTCATATCTATAAGTTGCACTATTATTGGAACATGATATACGTTGATTGGAATTAGAGGTTTGGAACTAAAATCATGCACCCACTCTTGTGATTCACATTCATTCCAAATAGAGTTCATGCATTCAGATTAGAAACATGCCAAGTGTCTCGTATGAATAGTCAAAGAACTTGCATTTGGGCTACGAAATAAGTGGAGGTCACTTGAACCTGTTAGAGTCATATAATCTTCATACTTTGTTACGCATTCTTCCTTCATTAACCATAAATGTCTATGAAAAATAGAATTTAGTTGAGCACCATGACATATGTTCTCATTACACCATTCAACCACAGTTTTTGCATCTATCCAATGAACAGCCTCTTCAAATTTCAACTCCTCCCTTGAAATAGCTCTTTTTATACATGCTCTAGCACCATCATGATCCCCTTTTCCATGGCCAGCCTCAATGAAACTCTAAATGTGTTCTACACCTATGGTAACGTACATCCTACTCAACCAATAAAACATCTATGTACTTTTGAATTATAATGTGCAATTGTCTGACCAAATATAATTTTGATTGAAAGTAATGTTCTTCTGAGTCAATTATTCATAAAACTTATGAAAAAAACCTTGCACATACTCTAAATAATGTGATCTATCATTGTCGATATATAAATGGTACTCCCTTAGTATTTTTTATTGTTGCTCTATACTATCAGGTGCATGCATGAATGTTATATGCATGAATATGGCAACTTGTGATGAGTTGTAATACTATGATTAAACTTCCATTTGGGGTTTGAATGTGTAATTCTTTGTAAAATCAATTACTGGAATAATTGAACCAAGTGGGAATGTATCCTTACATATCTTGAAATGTTCATTTAACCATATAGCACAATGTGTGTACCTTGCATAGTCATAAACAATCTTCTCCCTAAATTTGACCAAAAATTCAGAAATATGTATCTTTTTTATAACAAGCTCACACCTTTTAGATTTTTTACCATATTTTACTTGATAAGTCACTAATTTATATTTATTTAAACCAAATAATTCCTATCCAATTGCATTTTTAATCTTCTCATGGACACATTTTTTAAAACTTGGCAATCCACCACAAATGTTGCAATTTCCATTTAAACATGATATGTTATAAAATAATTGCCCATCTGGGCCTTTGCAAAAGATAGTTGGAATAAATTCCCTTGTTGATTTTGGTGGCAATTCAGTGTCACACTCTTGCAAAATGTTAGTATGAAAAGTACAATGAATATGGCAAAAAACATCATAGTGCATTGAAAATTCAACATGTTACCTACAACAACAAGTGGTGCATGTGTGATTTATTTTAACATAAAAAGGTTTTGCCATGTCAAAATATCTTTGACAAATAGAAATTTGTGGATGTTTTTCAAAAGCTTTAAAGTACAATTATGTTTCAATCATATCTAATAAATGTTTTGGATGTGGTTCACGGTTATGATAACCAACTCTTCTTTTCACAACATCTTTTACATTGGGTGAAACTCTTGTATTGTCTTTCTAAAATTGAGCAACTCTTTGAGAGTATCAGATAGAGCCTTGTCTTTTTGTGGAAGTCTACCAGAGAATGCCCAAATCTCATTGGTATTAGGTTCATTAAGTCTTTCACGTCTTTCAATTGCTTTCATTATTATTTTTCTATTTATATTAAGTGTTCGACTTGTTTTTTAAACCATTCATTTTTCCCCTATTTTGTCACTTACTGCACAAGTTGTAAGTATACGTCGGGCAACATTACAATCATTAGTGCATGATTTTGTGCCTACAATATGATATACAGCATGTAGATTTTTAACAATTTCATCATTTTCATCATCCATGTTAGATGTTCTTAGTCCTAATGTGTATATTATAGGTCTCATCTTAAACAAATAATTGACATCTTTGACTATCATACTCCAAATTATGAAAGAAAGTATCTCAAATCTGTTGAGCTAGTCTTCTTGAATGGCAATTAGACACTTTGTTATGCATTGGTTTTAAAATATTTTCATTAACTTCAATTAAATACTTTTCTTTTCTATGCAAAATTCTTGGTGGTGTTGCTAATGGTGAAATTTGTTGAGAGGGTGTTTCAGAACCATT